>WNKI01000003.1:2707994-2718510 GCA_015350385.1 Aculops lycopersici | reverse complement strand
GAGAGAGAGAGAGAAGGGGAAAAATCACGACGAAACTAACGACTTCCAGTCGAGCGAACCATTCAGTCAACTTATCGAGCCTCCAGCTTAGCACAAAGCAAGAGTGGATTCGCTCGACTTGTGGCAGTGGTTTTTGTGGTAGTCACAAAATTCGAAATGCTTGTGCAATTTTGAAGGCAAAAAGTCGGCGAGAGGAAAGGAGTTCTCGTTGGTCCAACTATACATCAATGTACAAGAGCCCAGTGCTTCTGTGAAAGTTGACAGTAGACCGAAGTAGTGCAGAGATTGTAAACAAACAACTTGTTGCTATCTCTCCTCTCTACGAAATAGCAGCAGCAGCAGCAGCAGGGAGAGCAGTGCAACAAGTGGCGGCGGCGCAGCGAGTCAAGTTGAGCGAGCTGCGCGCGCGACACAAGAAACTCAAGCAACGCGTCAGTTTTTCGATGTCAGCTGCAAGTCTGTGGTCGCTAGCCTCCAATTAGACGCAGCAACAAGTGGTTCTCTTGAGCTGTTGCCTTGACATAAGCCGTCGAATCCGCGAGTAACCTATCGATTGGGATAGAGAGCAATTTGTGGTTTTTCCGATAGTTCATAGATAACTCTCATTCTAGACTTTGAGCCCAAAGTGAGCAGATGAAAGTTCAGATTTTGGATAGAAGGAGAAGTTTGAGAGATTGAGTCAAACAAATTTATTGGTTGTCCGGATTTTCACCAAATCAACTTATACTCTGAAACAGGAAGTCGCTAGAAGAAGTAGCAGTAATTATCATCATCAAGGTCAAACACAATGGCTGCCAGCAAGAAGTCATCATCGAGTCACACGAAAATGAAGTGGGGCTACGACCATCAGGGCGGCGAGTGCCTGAGGCCAAGCGAGTGGCCAAAGTATTATGCAACCGGGAAGCATCAGTCGCCAATTAACATATTGGTCGGCTGCGAGCCGAATCAATTGAACACCACCTGTTGCGCCTACGACACCTCCTGCTCACCGGACACCTGTAGCAGCCAATTGATTGCCCAATTTCGCGACGAGCTAAAAGTGGCCACTGTAATGAGTAATGCAAAATCCATTCGCAACAACCACCGCCACCTCAATTCCACTGGCGAGGATCAGCGAAGTCCCTCGACCTCGTCGGTCGCTTCAAGTGTCTCGTCGGCTTTTGGTCATCTTCGTGGCCGAGTAGATTCTGTTAATAGTTATGGCTGCAAGGACGACGACGACGATGATGATTATGAGATAGACGATGACAACAACAACAACAACAACAACGAGGATGATTACAATGATCAAAATGGAAACAATATCCAGGGTAACAACAAGCAGCCTCACTTGTACCAAAATCAGAACCAAAACCAAAAGGAGCAACAAGTGGCCTGTTACCAGAACACCAGGCATTGTATTTCGAACAAGAAAATTTTCCTCGGTTATCCCAGATACTTGAGCCACATGAGCCTTTGCAACACGGGCCACAATTGGCAGGTAAACTTTGCGCCGGAAGTTATGAACAACACGTTGCTTTGCGGGCCACCGTTTGGCGAGCGCGAGTATCGGCTAGCCCAATTCCACGCCCATTGGGGCAAAGACTGTGATCAGGGGAGCGAGCATAGGATTAATGGCAGGGGATTTGCGGCAGAGGTAAGTTTGATTAATTAAATCAATTTTAATCCCACTGCTGTTGCTACTGCTCCTTTGTAAATCTAGATTTTATCGCACATTATTCATTAATAACTAACCAAATATCTTTCAATCAACAACGAAAACAAAAAAAACAAAAAACACTCAGCTCCACTTTGTCCATTGGAACTGCTCACAATTTAATAGCATGGAAGAGGCGGCTAGACACCAACATGGACTCGCCGTTTTGGGGGTTCTAGTGCAGGCTGTTAATGGCGAGCGCCATAGAAACAAACACTTGGACAAACTCATCGCTGGAATGTCGCAAATTCGAGAGCCCGAGAGTGAGGTTCAAATTCAGCCACGTTTGGATCTAAAGAAACTGTTTCCAAGCAACAGGTGGGTCTACGCCTCCTACGAGGGCTCGCTAACCACGCCGCCACTAAGCGAGGTGGTCGATTGGGTTGTGTTTCTAAGTCCAATTACCTGCTCCAAGTCTCAAATTGAACAATTCAAACAAATCAAGTGCCACTCCTCGTCGGGTGGTTGCAAGCAATTGATTGATAATTGCCGGCCAATCCAGCCAGTCAACAGTCGTATGGTTTCCATTTGGACCCACCACTAAGATTTTTTAATTGTTACTATCATCTTATACTATGTCAACACACCCGTATTTTGAATGAGCTTTGATTGACTGTACATTCTGTGTAATATAAAACCACACTGTAAATACACATTCAAAAACATCACCTTGAAAAAAACATTACCGGTACCTTGTATATTCTAAACGTAAATTAGAAAACGTTATATCAACTCATTCGTAGAGGACAGAGCAAAAAACACAGTATTAGCCACAAGAGATCTGTGCTCTCAAATTAGTCAACACTAAAAATGTCAACTACGATTACCAATAACAATGACCAAAGAGAATGTTAAAAAAGATAAACTTAATTTCCACAAGCAAATTTACAGTCAAACAGGTAACTTTTAGATTGAAATTTACAAAAGAAGTATCACCGATTTGTATCGGGATTCTCAATCCACTTGCCAAGTTGCTTCACAATTCCAGTCTCGTCGTTGCTCTCAATGGCCTTTCCAATATTTGGATTGTTACTCTGAACGCTAACCTGACATTTGCCATCGTCGTCGCAAACATTCGAGTAACTGGTGCCCTCGTTGTAGTAGTCGGCATCATCGTCGCCCATTATGTCGGGCGGCTCGTCGCTATCACTCCTCATAGATTTCTCTCTATCCTTCTTTCCCTTTCTCTTGCGTCGTTGCAACTTAAGCGCCTCACCCTTCCTATTACCCGACTTCTTACTCAATCTCCTATTATCATTACCACTAGAATCTCTGCTTTTATCCTTCGACTTTGGCACAATAACTCTCTTTTGCGAGTGAGTCGGCGCCGGAGCCAACTTTCTATTTGATTTGTGCGGGACCTTTGGTTTTCGGTGCTGCTCCTTTTCGGTTGACCTCAGACCGGAAGTTGCCTTACTCTGCGAGTCCACGTCCAGACTCAAAGTTGAAGCTTTCACGATGGGCGCAGGAATCTCGTCTCTCTTATCCTCTTCGTCTAAATTGTTGCTTGCCCCCTTGCGCCTTCTCCGTTTCCGTCTCTTCTTATTCCTACCCTCCTCCTCGTCCCCCTTTCGCTTATCTTTGACAACTGTTCTGTCGTCAATCGAGTCGTCGTTTGCCTTTTCACCGTCCACCTGTTGCTCTTGGTTCTCATCGCCTACGCCACTCTCCTCCTCATCGTCCTCCTCCTCCGGTTTCTCGCCCTGATTATCCACTTCCTGCCTCGAGTCCCTCACTCGCTTGTGACGCATTCTCCTCCGCTCCTTTGACTTTATTCCACTAGATTTTTTAGCAGGGTTTGGTGCGACTCGCGACTTCCGGTTATCTGATTTTGAACCAGATTCAGACTTCTGGTTTAGTGGCTCACCATCGACATCGTCGTTTTCCACTTCCACTTCCTCAGACTCGTCATTGTCTCTGTCTTGCTTTTTCGTAACATCACTCAACTTTTGCCTCCTCCTTCCTCTTTTTCGTCTCTTTTTACGCCTCTTTTTGCCTCGTGGAATTCGAGTGGCTTTAGAACGTTCGCGTTTCCTTAGCGCTGCATCTCGCTCGCGGGCAATACCCTCAACCTGTTGATCGATTTGTGCCGATTGAACGCTTAAGGGAAGTCTCACATGATCCAATTCAACGTCGTCCTCATCTGCGGCCTCGATTTGTTGCTGACCGTAAATGGGCACTGGAAGCTTATACCCCAACTTCCGGGCTGAGCCTCGCCTTAGTCTACTGCTGCTTTTGACGGTAGTTGCATTAGAGGTCGATGGCGAATCTATAGTTTCCAACTTTGTATTGCTTGAATTAGTATTAGCATTCTTATCGGCCAAATCCTCATAGAACTCGCCATCAAAATATTGATCCAAATCTTCGGAAACGTCGCCAAAACTCTTTCTTCCCTTACCCTTACGAGTAGAGGGGTTCTCTTCGTTATCATCAACTTTTTCTTCATCATCAGTCACCTGGATAGAAACCCCCATTGGTCCCAACTGGACCATTGGATTGCCACTACTTCCGTTTGCCAGCCTTCCATTCAGTTGGTCATCAGGACCCATTAGTATGGAACGAAGCGATTGACGCATGACATCCCCTCCCCTCTGAGTTTTCGTCGTCCCACTTGTTGATTTTTCTAATCGACGGTTCATAGACTTTTTGTAATTTTCCAATGCAACTTTCACCAAGAACTTGAGCAACTTCCGGCTAGCCTCTCGCTCCTTGGTTTTCTCGCGCTTGCTTGCCATTGTGTTCAATAACTTAATCAATCTAATCAACTCATTCCGACTCAATCTCTTGTCTCCAATAACAACCCCAGAATCCTCCGCCTCCTTGATGAATGCTAGTGGTTTTCCAAATACCTTCTTCTTTCGCTTCTTCTTTTTCCTTTTCTCTCTCTGTCGCTTGAGTAGCGATTCGCTGTCACCATTCTTGAAGTTATCACCTCCAAATGATCCATCTTTCAATCTAGGCGAGCTTCCAAGTGGCAGGCTACCCAGAGGAACCCAGCTATTTGTGTGATCCATGATTGAGCTAAAATTTAAACTCGTATTAGGATCGATTGCTCGACTCAAACTGATGGCAGACTCGCCAACTTCCAAGGGTAAAGTTCCGTTGTTATCTTGGTCATCCTCTTCGTCCTCCTCACTGTCCTCGTCATCCTCTTCCTCGCCACCTGTTGAGAGAGCGGCTGCATTTACACCATCAGGTGCCGATTGGTGGTCGCCATGCTGCACCCCAAACGAGGCCATGCGACTTCCGGACATCAAGTGATCGACCAAAACCTCTATTGGAATCGACTTGAGCATTTGCCTCGATTTTTCGTTTTGACTAGCATTGTTTTCATTGGTATGTGAATGAGAACCAGCCATTTGTTGCTTATTTCTTGGCGCCACCCCATCGTAAAATCGCTCACTAATATCATTCTCATTTGAGTCAGAATTTGGTGCTCCACCCTTCAATTGGTCGCCCAAAATCGCCAAACTGTTTAGAAAAACCATATCTGCTTCGGAAGCCGAAGGTTTTGAGTTATTTTTTCCTGCTACAAGATTCCCCATTGGATCTGAGGTTGATTCTCTAATTGGATTCAAGTCATCATTATCCTCATCCCTTTCATTCTCCTCTTTAACCTCACCCTTTTGCTCGTCATCGTTCTCCAAATCCTCAACTTTCTCAGCCTTCGCCTTGTCACCTGCGCCGACTGCCAATGACTTCAAACGTTTGAGTAGATCCTCAATCTCCGAAACGCTAACCTGATTCTTGAGATGCGATACCTGCGTCACAACAAGTGGTTGAGGCGCCGGAAGTGGTTTTGGCACTAAGAATCGTTGCGTTTGTGTGGTTAATCCTGCAATTGGATTCAACGCAGAGCTAACTGGTAAAGTCAATGTAACTCCATCAGGATTTGAAGCGGTGAAATTTTCGCTCGCTAAAGTTTGGCCGGGTTTCAACAGGTGAGTCAGATTAAACTGATCCGCTGCTTGCTGAGGACCAAGCTTCAGTCGTTGATGTTGATGTTGCCTGCTTGCAAGTGAAGGTTTGTATTGTATCTGGGGAGTGACAATATCTGCACTGGATTCACCCTTAGAAACAACCTGTTGACTTTGGTGATGTTGCTGTCTTGTAGCCTCATTCTGATTTTGACCCACTTGTTGATTGGGTGATGTAAAACCTGGTCGTCCTTGTTGATTATATTGATAAGGCACTCGGCGTCTGTAGTTTGGATGCTGGATGCTTTGCAATTGTTGGTTTTTCCTTAAGATTTCCATTGATGGCAACTGATAACCCTTGGCCTTGACAAGACGGGCGTCAACTGGATCCATTGAGCCTGGGAACTTTTGCTGATTGCTGGCAGCCGCAAGCGACTGAGCTTGGCGTTGTTTCTGAAACTCTTCATTTGCTTCCTGTTGTTGTTGTTGTTGTTGCTGTTGCTGGTGATGATGATCAGGGGGATCTTGTGCAAAATTTTGATCCAATGGCTCATTTGAGTGCTCAATTTGGAAGTCTGGCGAATGCAAAATCACCTGTTCCAGCTGATTGGCAGGCAAGTTTTGTTGCTCAACTTGAGCAGGTAACCTGAATTTGTGTTGTTTTGTTTGTTTGTAGACCTCATGCTGCTGCTGTTGTTGGGTTGGCAAATTTGGCGACTGGTCATCGTTGGTGAGAGTGTAGAATGAGCCTTGTGGGTTTGAGGTGATATATTGTTGTTGCAATTGGTTGTTGTAATAAACAGGTTGCGGCTGAGAAAGTGGCAGCTCGGCGAAAACATGATTTGGCGGATATTGAGCGCCAAAATAGATTGGCTCCAATTGCGACGATGACTCGGATATTGTTTGGTTGCTTGTAAGTGGCGCTGAGTTTGTTATTTGTGATGATTGCGTTACATTGGATTCAAAACTAGTTTTATCTGTCAACTGACCAACGGAAACGGCAGCATGGGAGCCGAGGAGGAAGATGATTAAAAAACTGACTTTGCTCACCCAATCGGCCGCAAGGATTGCATGCCGGGCAAACATCATTATCACCATCGGGCGGCCGATAATGGCGTTTAAACTGAATCGATGGTGTCATATGTGGCCCTTTCAGATGGACTGCTGCTCCGTTCATGGTGCCTTCATCGAGAAAAAGAAGCATACCCGAGGATTTTGTTCCAATCGACGAAAGCTACTTGTTGATTGGCCTTCGAGTTCATCAATGTTGGCGTCGTCCTTTTGAGTTTAGGTGACAAGCTCAAGTGAGAAAGTGTCACAGTTGAGCTGCAACTAATCTAATTTTGGCCGAGAAGTCTTCTGTTGAGAGAAAAGTCGGACTTCAAAGTGCGAACAAAAGGTTACTGATCCAACAGGTGGACAGGATTTTCGCCATTGTAATCTGCGTCCAACTTACCTAGCTGGCAACATCAGGACTAATCCATGGCCGAGTTGGATGGGTAAACTTGCACCGAGAGCAGCTTAGGCGTGAGAGATTTTTCTCCGATTGTAGGTGGGCGTTTAGTTCGATTGCTTGGCATCGGATTGGATCGAGTTACCCCACCTCTTGGTTGAACTGGATTGAACTTAATTAACCTCGCATGTAGACTGATCCTCCGATCGACTAGAAACTATCCAAGAAACCTGCAAGGTTGATTCAATCCTCGTTCTGTTTGATCTTTGGACAATCACATTTCCTCCAATCACTTCTCATTCGTGATTGACACTTTGAGAGCAGCACACCCATTCGTCTACAAAACTTTTAACAACTCACCCTTCAAACTGAATGAAAAATTGGATGTCAAGATGGAAAATTTCAATCGTATCAAGTGCCTCGTTGTGTTAGTCTCGCTACAGATAATCTCGAGTCAGCAAACCTCGGGCATGCTGAGGTTCACGCCCCAAGATGCAAGTGACCACAACCAGGTGAGATATCCAAAATCATTTATGAAGATTAGCATGAATAACAACAACAACAACGACCGGCAAGAAAATCACAACAGCCAGGATTCAGCAGCCTCTTTTGGTGCTCCCGAGCTTGCAATGACCAACGCCAGTCCAGTTCTATCTGACGAGATGGCGCCAATTGAGATTATCAGTAATGCACCAACCTCTTTGTACTCGAGAAATCCAATCTACCGCAACCAAGAGCTTGAAGTGGAACCAAGAGTGTCGAGCTCTCACAATATTGAGAATGCAAAGGTGCGCGTGTCGGCCAAGGATATGGCCACGGCGGCTGGTCATCATCATCATCATGGCCACTATCCTCATGGTTGGTTGAAGATGGGCGCTCATACAGGTAAAAAGGGTAGCTTTGGCTGGCACGCCAAGTATCCGGTCGGCGGAAAGGGAAGGCGTTAATCAGTATTTATAAAGAGTATATAAAATAAATATCGAATTACCCTTGCATATAAAGTGAGAAGACTTTATAAACACGATAGGGGACTGAATGCTCAGTTTAATTGATTTGCTCGATATTTTAAATACAATCAATTGAATCAACACGAGCTCTCCTTGGTGACGAAAAGCGGACGGCGCCGGTTGCAGCCTTCCTTGATCAAGTGGCACTCGTTTGTGTAGGTTGTGTTGTCCGAGCCGCAAACTGGCTGCGGCAGGGGAGGACACGAATCGGGACACTGACAGGTGAGCTGGCCAGTCCGCTCGTTGGCCACCACGCATCGGCCATAGGGACAGTAGTGAGCTTCGCAGGAGATATCCTCGATGGGCCCGCGCCGCTTGTATGGCTCGTCGGCTGCAATTGCATTGATTCGATCCAAATTGTTCAAGTTCATGCTCAACAGGTTGCTGTTTTGAATTGAATACCTCCGCTCGCCCTCCTGATTGAGCAACAAGATCAACGTGTCATTTGGTTTTACAAAATTTGGGCACGGCGTTGAGCTGCTCGAGTTGAATCCGCTGATTATTATATCGGCGCCATCTAGCTGCTTGTTGCCCTTGATAACGCGAATTATATTAACCAACGCCTTGTTGCTCCTTGGATCTGAGCCGATGTTGCTCGCGCCACCCGCCGACGAGAACGATTGGGTTGAGGTTGTGGCAACTCCGTTCAAGATAACGGTTGTGGTTATGTTGGTCACATTTGAGGTTCGCACATCCTCACCTGACAGGTAGACCTCCTTGACGCGTGCCGTTACAACAAGCGCAGGTAGATCGTCAGATTTCCTCGGCAAACTTTCGCGACAAAACTCCGGTCGCCGCAACCTGTTTGCTCTGAGCCGGATTACGCTGCCGCCGGCTGTTGTGGTTGCGGTTAGGATTGATTGAGGTGCTGAGCTGCCAATGGAATTTTGCTCAAGCGTTAAGCCAAATAGAGCGCAAGCTATGGAAATGAACAGCAAACAGGTGGTTGTGTTGATCATGGTTTCTTATATCTAATATACAATAGAATGAGGATCTCAAAAAAACTCTCCAATTTCTCTAGTTATGCTTATTTTTGTTTTGCTCAATGGAATCAACAGAAATCAAGCGAAACAACCAAAGCCAGAAAACTCCCGGCCGATGGGAGATTGAGTTTGGCGATAAGATACCCAAAATCACATACAATTACTATCTAATTGTTGTAGCAACTCAAGAGAGGACAATACTACCAAGTAACGCAACGAAGCCAGCCGCGATTGATGGCCACGCGTTTTGGCTCGTCGTCGTCGTCGGTCTCCTTGTTTTGTTTGTCATTTGTTGAATCATTCCACAAATTGGATCTCTTGAATGCTCATTTGTATGCTGGGTGAGAGAGGGAGAGAGCCGAAGTGAGAGAGGGGCGCGCCTCAAGTCGTTTGATCCACTTGGTGCCGCAAGTCGCCTTCAAGGAATAGGCCAAGTTCATTATCTCGAAACTCGATCTCCAAGTGAGCAGTCGAAGATTGCGATTGCGGCAACAAGTGCGGCAGAGTTTGCGGCGCGCGCATCAAGGACTAATCGTCGTGGTCGTGGTCGCAACTTGCATTTGCAGCTTGTCATCGTCTTGTGGCTTTCGGTAGTTTACAAGATGAACCGTAATCGCAATAAACCAAGAGATGCTCTCGTTTCCATTGAGCCGACTCCCGGAGTTCAGTCCACATGTAATGTGTCCATCTCCAAGTGAACCTACATGAGTGTGCTGGTGTATATATATAAATCCAATGTGAGCCGCCCATCTGATGTCGTCGACGCCATCGTCGTCGCATCTAACAGCATTAAACAAGTGGAACAAGAACACAAAACAACGACAACAGCAACAAGTGGCTTCAATTATGCGCCCGACAACTAAGCGTACGCGAGCTCCTTTCAACTTTGGCTGGCGCCGCCGCCGCCACTTTGATTTCTTCCCTCTGATCTCCGATATCAAGATGCCTAATTACTATTATCGCTTTGCTCTCTCCCTTCCTCTTCTTTTCCAACTTCTGAAGCCATAGCCATTCTCTATGGCTTCAGAAGTTGTTAGTCAGCAAGCATCAAAAAGATAGCGCGAGCGCGCGCAAAGTCAACACTGGAACTTTGACGACGTCGTTGCTTGGTGTCGTGGAATGATGGCCAAAAAGTCGTAGCGCAAGTTCCATTGAAAAGAAGAGGAAGAAGTGCAATTGGCCACTGGTTGCTGTTAGGGGGCACAGTGCTCAGTGAAGGCAATAAAATGCAATAAAACTGGATCTACAAAGTCCAAAGATACAGAGCTACGATGAAAAAACATTGAAATTCTTTGCTATAACTTTTCACAGAATTCAGAGAGAGGCAGAGAGAGACACATAGAAAGAGAAAGGGAGGGGAACAGAGATGTGTTGAGGGAGCAACAAGTGTTTGTTTCTTGGTGTTTGTCTGCGTTTGGAGCCCCAAACGAAACAATTCTTTTATTTCTCTCTCTCTCTCT
>WNKI01000003.1:2549475-2700801 GCA_015350385.1 Aculops lycopersici | reverse complement strand
ACGAGACGAGAGAGAGAGAGAGAGAGAGAGAGAGAGAGAGAGAGAGAGAGAGAGGGGGGGCGAAGGTGAAGGAAAAGTAGAAGCAACAAGTTGGGGCCAAAAGTCGCAAAGTTGAAAAGGCCGAGTTCTCACAATCAGCGCAGAGAGAAAACACACAGGTGAGCCTACCAGCTAAAGTGGCCATCGCCAGCCGCGCGACTTTGTCCGCTCTTTTCATTTAACAACTTCGGTTATCTAGTTATAAGTATGAGCATTAGTATGACGAATGGGCAACCGAGGTAAACTTGACTGGCCATCGAGATGACGACGACGACGACGACTAATACTACTCCCATGGCGACGACGATAATTAGAATACAATAACTAGCGGCCAGCTAGATTTCGGTAATAAAGTGGCACTTAAACTTTTGTGTCTCTGACTCGATCTCTTCTAAATCAAAGTTATAACTTTGCCTTTCACCTCGAGCGACGAATGTTTAGTTTTGTCGCCGTGGAGGTCAAACTTGGTTTCTTGCCAAAATTATAATAAACTAAATAAAACTCCTCGACTTGAGGATGCAGATTTTGTTGCTCAGTTCAAGTTGCGAGTGGCGAGTTGGGCGAGGGGATTATAAAATATGTATATCTGCATGAGAAAACATTCATGACCACGAGTTTGTGAGTCGTGGTTGCATCTTGTGGCAGTGGTGTGGTTGTTATAACCGCGACGACCACGACGATCTCGTCGCGATAACGATGAAGCTCGAGTTCCTATTCAACAGGTGGCTTGTGTTGAGTTTGAAGTGGAAGCAATGACATTAGTGATGGCAACAGAAACAACAGCTATGCTATCGGGAATATGGAAACGCAAATACTCAACCGGATTTCAAAGCAACTTATGAGGAGGGGGAGCAGACAGGTAACTTATGGTCAAAAAATGATATCGCCGAATGCAATCAGCTGCCAACGAGTCGCAGGAATCTTATCGCTTTACTGTCGACACTCGGCGAGTCGTAGGTGAGTGAGGTTTACCACTTTCCGCTGAGGCTCGATTCGTTGCTGCTGCTTTTGCTAGCTTCCCTGAGATAAGTTGTGTTTTTAGTGGCCGGGGCGGCCTGTAGATCACAGCTCGTCTCATCATTCGGATTTCCAGAATCAACAGGTCGCTCGCTGCATTCCTCTCGTGCGTTGCAACTTACGAGAGAGAGAGAGAGAGACGCAACGCGAGGAACGACCACCAGGGCGATGCTTGGGCTGTTGAGGAAACACGGCGACGGCTACCCGCCTATCTCTCTGTCGTATTGTGCCCCCGAAAATGAGAGAAACATTTGCGGGCCCGCCACGCCCACATCCTGGTGGTCGCATGTTTGCGTGCCGCCGCGGCAGCCTTCGGTTGCCACGGATGAGTGCGAGGCGAAATTGAATTATCAAGAGTGCACTTGTTGCCTGTCGATTGGCCTCATGGTCAGTTGATTCGTTGCCTGTTGGTCTGGCATGCGAAACGATGGTAAGTCTAGAGGAACACAATTGCACACTCGCTTCCCCTGGAAGAAAGTGAGTGAGTGGAGGAAAGAGAACCACCTGTAGCTGCTGGTGCAAATGAGTGCGTGATCAGAGGATACTATAAACATTCTATGGTATCTAAAATGAAGTGCGAGTCAATCTTTGCAGGTATTGATTTCATTAGTAGAGGAAAGTTGGACTAAATTTGAGCTTGAACCTTCGATTCGAGCGAAGAATAAAATAAAATAAAATGGTTAACTTGGACCATCATCCACTCATCTTCTCGTGTGGCCCAAGCCGACGGGGTTCACACGAATTTGGAGATCTCAATTACATTATGTTGAATTGTATTATATATCAGAGAGTGTCCGACTTTATATTAGACTTGGGGTAGCCACTGGCAAACGCTCAAGTGTGTGGTGAGCTGAGGCTGACGTGAAAAAGGCCAACACCAGTGAGGCGTTACAGGTGGCTATTCTCTGACCATAGTGTTGGCCTCGCCCACCGAGCGAGTCAGCGAGCGGATCTGTTACCTACAACAAGAGCAGCAGCAGCAGCAGCAACAGCAACAAAGAGGATCTTTCAGTTGCGTCGCCTGACTTAATTTGGCCGCATTGCCAGCTTCCTGTGCAAAACACCACCGAAATCGCTTGATTGCTCACTTTAAGTGACGCGCGCGGCGAGCGAGCGAATTGGATCAGCGTTGCAAGAGAAATTTACCGCAACAACAACCCCGACGACGACGACGACGATGAGGCCACACACGAGGCATCAGCTTTCTCCTCGAGGTCGTGCTTATCCGCTGTCCGAGGTTATGGTTCTGTCTTTTGGTTGCATCGTTTCAACAAACTGGCCACACACTCGATCGCCTAGAGGCTCGCCAGTTTTATTTCGAAACTGGCGATACGTTGCGATTTTGAAGTTGGAACAATTAAGTTTGGCCTGCTAGTGACTGTCCAAATGGACAGTCAGCGCATGCCTGCAGCAGCAGCAACAGGTTGCAGGGAACATTATCTCCACTCGCGGCTAATATTATAAGCGATCAAATAGTTTTCTAGTAGTCATGGCTCAAAAGAAAAAGGCCGCCTCTGATTCGTTGAAACCAATTGTGTTGTTGAGACTCTTCAGTGCAACGAAACAATGAAACTTAATAACCATAAAGCCGATCGGCTTAATAATTCGAGCTCATGATTGAGAGATTTACCGGCCATCTCTTTAATGGCCAACTGTTTTTGTTTTTCTCTATTCCACAAGCTTTTGTGAGCCTCGGAGCAAAGAGGGCGAGAGAAGTGGAACACAAAACCAAACACATAACAACTTCATTATTGAAAGAAAAGGTGGATTATTATTGTTTTACTTACCAAGCGGCCAACCTTGTTGTTGTGCATATTCATTGCCAACCGAAACTCTTGATGCTTCTCGAGACTATTCTTCGAGAGCAGTGACTTAATTAGCTCCAAGTGAGTGGCTTGCGTTAGATTTGAGTTCTTGTGGCAAAAGTTGAACTGTTGCTGCTCGCTTGACTTTGCCGCTCCACTTCCGGCCAACGAGCGTTTCTCTCTCTGAAGACTCATCGTCGATGCAATCGAGTGTCGCATGTGGTACTTGCCACTTCCGGTAAGTTGAGTAATTTGCTTGTTCTGTTGCTGATTCTGGTTCTGGTTCCATCTTCTCGATTGACTTGATTGGTGGTGATGGGTATTGTAGCCATGAGACTTCTTGTTGTGATGGTGCTGACTCGACGATTGGTGCTCGTGGACCGCGTCCAAGAGTTCAACCAAGTGTTTTGCATACAACATTCCGTGACGTATATTATTCGAACAGCCGCCCCACTTCCAATTCTCCTCTTGCCTCCTGATCAATCCAGTTCTCGTTTTGTCACACGCACAATCACTCAAGTTACCAACACTACACGCCGTGGCTATGGAATGAACTATACCCGCCGCCGTGATCGCATGCACAAAGCCACTCTCCCTATTGCCCACCGATTGCGCCAGCTCGCTTGTCAACAGGTGGTGGTCGCCATGCAAGTGCGTGCAATTCCATCTATCCGACTTGAACTGATGCCGGCACTCGGCCAAGGCTCGCGAGGTTCCCATCGCCACGGCCTCGTTGGCGTTCGTTGAGTGCGCCACCAGCTTGCACAACTTCATTTGTTTCGCCAAATTGCCAGGTAAAATGGCGCACAATTGAACCGCCGAAGGAACCGACGACGAGTGGTGGCTGGCTGACTTGTGATTGTTATTATTATTATTATTATTTTGATTGGAACTTGGTGCTGGTTGCTGTTGTTGCGATGACATTTGACTAGATTGTTGTTGTTGTTGTTGAATGATATTTTCCACTTGTCGCTGAGATTGTAATTCATTATTGCTGATGGATGCTGGCAAGGTGGAGCTAAGCTGATTGTTGGCCATTGCGGATTGCGTTGAATCCGAAGCCGACTGGTAGCTCGAGGCCACCTGAGCCGAGGATAGAGCTGCGGCTACAACATCCTGTTGCTGGTGGTACAGGTGGTTCTTGTTGTGGTAGTTGAAGTGAAATTGTTGAGAGTTTCCCACTTGGTTGAGAAGTAGGTTTAGCGAGAGCATAACGAATAAACTCGAGCATTGAATCTCGATTCTCCTCCGTCGGCGACTCATTTTTTGGCTGGCTGACTGTTTCGAAGTTGAGTTAGTCAATGATGTTGATATTGCTCTTTGTTTTTGTTTTTGTTACTGAGGCTAAACTTGTATCTTGCGCTTAATTTGAAACTTGGATTTCTTCGATGTTACCCCAACTTGTCAATGAATGAGACTGACTGACTGACTGACTGACTGACTGACTGGCCGACTGGTGTGGAAGGGAAACTCGAGGGGGAGAACCAGAAGTTGAAAAAAAGGACAGCGCAGAGCAAAGAGGCCAACGCGAGCGCAGTGCGAGTTTGCGCAGAGCAACACAAAAAGCTTCCTGACCACCACTTGTTGCTTCGCTGGCGAGCGTTGGAGCGGACGTGCAATGGGCCTCCTGCGGCTTGGAGGCGACGCCGCCTCGCGGCGCGCTGAGAAAACTTTTATTGATTGGAAATTTTGCACTGGTTATTTGCGTTTAATATGAGGATAAACAATAAAAATGTTATAATTTATACAAACAATTCACCATCAATCAATAGTATTGCACTCGATCGACTTTGATTTGGCCCTGCGAGTCGATGCAGCAATCGAAATCAATAAAATGCAACTGATTTCCCCAATTCAGGTGCTGCCTTCGTTCGGGTTCGTAGAATTTGATTTGCAACGGAAGCGATAGGATCTGGCCATTCTTAAATTTGAGTACCGCGCTAACCTCAGTTCTCGCCTTGTTCTTATTCACCTCAAACCTTCCAGCCGACCAATCGAACATATACATCAACTGGCCGCCCAAATGAGAGTGCGAGGTGGAGCAATGGGAGGTGGCAAAGTAGCGGAGCATTTGGTTCTGTTGCTGCTGATACAAAAACTCCTGCCGACTCAAGCTACTCAGCGACAACTTGCTCGGTCCCAAGGTTTGTGCATGGGCCAGCAGTCGGTGGTTGTGGTGGTTGTTGTTGTTAGTGCTGTTGTTGATGATGGTTCTTGATGTAGTGTTTGTAGAATGTTGAGTAGTTGCTGTTTTATCTTGCGCCAGTTGCCAGCTTGACGAGCGATTGTTTAGCGCCAACGAGCTTGCCGGCGCCGAGACTGAACCGGCGGTGGCGCGCCGGCCGCCGCCACTGAGCAGGTGGTTGTGGTTGCCGGCCGGCGACGCTTGGTGGCTGCAATCGGCAAAGAGCACGTGGTGGCCTTGAATTGATATTGTCTGAAGGGGAATTAGAGGCCTAACTTTCAGCAAACACCTGTAGGTTTTGTCGACGGCCAATTTAAGCGTAAACTCGTGGCCAAATCTCTGGCCGTCGCGCTTGAAGAAGATGTGCTCGCGCTGATGGGCGGGAATTGGGTTTTGCAATGGTCTCGGTGGTTGCGGTTGCGGTGGCGGCGCTACTTGGTTGTAATTATTACCGCCAATACTCCCATTGTTTGCAAGAGGCATCGTTGATGAGCTTGCCGACTGGCGCCGCTGACTATGGTGGCGTTCGAGAAATTTCACCGTTGCCTCGTCGCTCATGCCGCCGGTTATTGTCGACGACCGAGCGCCCGAGTCTCGAGAAGCCACGCCCTCCTGCTCAAGCAACAACCGGTGGTTCGGTAGGGAGGCCCGCAGGGAACCATTGCTGCCACTGTTCAAGAGTTTACCGTCAATCTCAATGTTTGGACTGTTAGCTGAGCCACCACCTGACGACTCCATTGCCGGCTGCTGGTGCAGGGCAAACAATTGGTCCCTCCGACGAGTGCTAAGTGTGTTTTGTCGATTTAACTTTTCATTAATTACGTCACCAATCGACGGACCAGCGAGGGGATTTGTGGTGCTTGAGCTGGCGCTTGGCGAGGGAGTTGCGCTGGTCAACAGGTTGCTCGCGGCCGAGGGTAAATCCAGTATCAGCGGCTCATTATCCGGTGCAATTGTAATGTGAAATTGGATCTTCATTGAAATCTTGTCGCTGCCTCCATAATTCAGGGGCGAGTCGCCACGACTACCGCGAGCCGAAGAGTTATTGCCCGCGAGAGCACCTGTTGCAATGCTAGCTCTATGCTGCTGCTGCTGATTATAATTCTTTGTCGAGGAATTCGAACCATCGTCGTCCGACTGGCCACTTGTTAGCCGGCCAAAGACTCGCCGTCTCTCGGAGACTCGGCGTCGCTTTCGACTCTCGCGTCTCGGCATCGGCGAGTCGGCCATTCGATTGGTGGTATTGTTGCCCTGATTCATACTTATATTTCGTCTTGAGTATCTTGATTAATGTTAGATAATAAATTTAGCGCTTGCTATATGAATTCTAATTGATATCTGTCTCGTGTGCTTGGTTCGTCAATAATTTTGCAACGTCACAGGTAAGCGACGTTGCGCTCAACTCGGCTCGACAGATTTTCTCAATCTTTATCTCTATCTCGTCCCTCGGACCTAGCGGTGCGCGTTAATCTGTTTAACTGACGCCTGTGCCAAGTTGCAAACTGTGACTAGCATTAGCTCTGGCACTTGTACTACTATTTAGTCTAGTTAATCTTCGGTCTTCAGGCGGCGAAAGTGGCAACTTGGCACACAATTACGGCAACAAACAGATGCAGTCAGGCGGAGTAAACGAGACGACAACATGCAAAAAACAACAAACAACTCCACCAACATCAAACTAAACTCTACTCAACTAAACTCGTCTGAACTTAACTGAACTTAACTCAAATCGACTTGCTCCCTCACTAACTCACTCCGCGGTCGAGGCAATCCGACGACCACGACGTTCAAGTCGTAACTACACTTCAACTCGTCGACTCTGTGTCAACGCCAGCCAGCCAGCCAGCCAGCCAAATAGTTGCCCTCTAATGCGCAATCCTATTGACCGAGGAGAACTTGAGCGAAAAGCTCGAGCATCTAGTGGATCGTGCTCCGTCCAAAGTGGAGTTGAATTTCACGCTTCCAACGAGAGCCTCGCGAGGTAAGGAAACCTCGGCTACCACATCCATTCGACGATTGCTACGATGACTATCAAATGAAACGGACGGCTAGGCAAAACAGCTCAATGCTACTGCTGCTACTGTCGTCGTGGTCGTCGTTGTTGTTGATGTTGTTGTTGTTGTTGTTGTTGTTTTTGCTGTTATAATATGACTGCGATACGAAACGATGGAATAATATTATAAGATTGTAATGGAAACCGAGCTAAAGTTAACGACAAACTAGATACTCGTCGCAATCTCCAGCGACGCGCTCTCGCCGAGACTCAAGTCGCTAGGTGCCTGCCTCATTGTTCAAAGACTCAAGTCGCCCCCTCATTTTGCTTCTCATTTCAACTTGCACCTCTCAAATCTAGTTTGTCGCTTGGGGCTTCAGCAAAGAGTTTCTCTCACTCTACTCTACATCGGCCTTATTCGTCTTTGTCGTATGGTTCGACCATTAAGTTAAGGTTCCCGCTCATAGGAGACTCTCTCCCTCTGTCCCTTGATTCAAGGAATAGAAGCAACAGTCGAGAAGCCAATTGAACCTACTAATTGGCGGATGGAAACTGCGCGCAGTTTCCTACTCCTTCTATCTCTTGTCTCCACTCAGTTTAAACCCATCCAATGAGGTCATATATTCAAGAGAAAAACAGAAGCCAGCTAGATGTTCAACTTTTTAGCTTGCCACTCAACCATGTAAAGGTAAACTTGAAAGATTCATTCACAAAGCAATTGCCATTTAGTAAGTGTAATGTTGGCATATGTTTGCCCTAGACTATACCCCGACTCTATCTGTCGCCTGGCAGCATTTGTAATGGTTTTAGTCATTTCAGGGTTAAATCTCGCCGAGTTAGGCACTTGGGCCTACAAGTGGGAAGCGGTGCGCCTAGCGACGCGCCAAGTCGCTA
The DNA here is from genome assembly GCA_015350385.1 of Aculops lycopersici. Lineage (NCBI taxonomy): Eukaryota > Metazoa > Arthropoda > Arachnida > Trombidiformes > Eriophyidae > Aculops > Aculops lycopersici. The sequence continues at coordinate 2,692,868 of WNKI01000003.1, read as the reverse complement.
TGCACCTCTATCTCTATTCAATTAGGCGCCTAGCAAATCCGATCGGCGTTAGCCAACTACCAACGAGTTAATTTATAAGTTGACATTTCTAAAAATCTCCACTCTCTTTTTCTCTGACGGTGAGGCGTTCAATCGACGTTATGATTTGATTAATTTATACGCTACTACCGACGCTAAAGCGTTCTAGAATTTAGAATGGCAAGATCTCGAGTCCATTCGCGAGTCACGATCGATTCGCGCGACGTCATCAGTTTAATTGGAAATAACAGATTACATAACATCGCAAATATTTTGCCTGTTTACGTTTGTTCAAATCTCTGAGCACCACAAAGAGGCGAGAGAATTGATTTGAGCTTGACTCGGAGGTTTCATGGGCCTTAATCTCCAACAGTGGGGAAAGTTGGAAAGAGCTCAAGTGAGACTGCGCTTCATAGCGTCTAATAGATCTGACTTATGGTTTATACTCGCCCTAATAAGATGTGTCTCACTTAAATCATGGGTAATTTCGCACCCGATTTCTTCGGCGGCCATCTCAAAGGCCTTGCTAAAAAAATTTCGCTTTGATTGCTCGCCCAGAGGCAAGATGCCCACCATTATAATTTCCTGTGGATTGTAATAGTCGACGCTGACTAAGAGCATGGGCATTTTGCTAGCTCTTCCTTTCTTTCTAATTGATGAAACGTAAGCTCTCAATAGAAATTTGGTGAAAGTTGTAAGACAATCGCCACGTGCAAAATCTGGAGCTAGTTGATCGTCTTCGCGTAGTTCAACAAATAGATACGTTCCCTCGTCAACAATCTTGTTTGTTGTTATCATTATCTTGACTTGCTCAAACATCGATACCAACTGCTTACGAGCCAGCTCAAATCCTTGCTCCAATTTGGTTAATTCATAACTATTCAGTGATAAACTATCAATTGCTGAAACAAACTTCTCCGTCATTGTGGTTGATGGTTCGTAAGATTCTAATATGCCTCTAAGAGCTAATACAAAGTCATGGGCGCATAGTTTAGTGTTGAAGCCATAGTTCATCGTAAAGCACCGGGATATGAGCTCAGGTAGTTCGAATTGATTGCGATGTTCCATGATGCAAATGTTTGAGAAACTCTCAATTAAAATTGTTCTTAGATCATAATCCATAGCAACATATTTCTCCTTTGCCTGTTTCAATGGCAGTCCACAGGTGACCAGAAAATCACTTAAATTTTTGAGACCAGCCTCGTTCCACAACTTAAAGAAGCATGCGGTGAGTGGTGTGCATATAAGACTGTCATAAATTGACCACCTGCGATACATGTCAAGCATTATATCTGTTCCCCATCTAATGGTCCATTTGTTTCCATATCGATGCGACACTTGGTTAGCCTTCAAGTGCCTCAGTATCAGCGAGGCCTCCTTTTCAAAAGTCTTACTCTCAATCTTGTCCGATTTCAACTGATAGGTGATGCCAACGATGGCCATCCAAAGGAGATAGTTGTTGTGCTTAGACAACATGAAGGCCAAGTCGTACATCACGATTGCCACTGATCTATTGTAATAATGCCACTCCTCGTAGTCAAATAACAACTTCTCTCGCTCGCCATACCATCGACGCAACTTTTGCCTCTTCTCTAGTTGCTCTGTTGATAGATCGCGTGGATTTATCGCCATCAAAGCCTCGAGCTCCTTGAGTCCATCGTCGTCGTCGTAACCGCCGCCGTCGGCGGCTTCAGCCTCCTCTTCGCCTAGCGGATCATCGCGACGAAAGATCTTTTTCCTCGGCGGAATGTTCAGTCCCTCCTCGTGTCTGTTTACGTAGAGTCTTACCTGCGGATTCTTGTAATAATTGTACACATCTATTGGCCGATGTGAGTCGATAACATAAAATTTGATGTCATTTGAAGATTTAAGCAACTTTGGTATGTTGATTGAGTTGCCAAAGTTGATCATGACAATAGAATCAACACTGTTTCTATACTCCTCGAAGGCAATCCAAAGTTTGCCAGTGTTGGCAACAGGTGCCACACTATATTGCAAATTGAAACTCTCCAATAAATTCTGTAGAATCTTGCAGGCGCAAATGGCATCGACATCGAGGGCGCACATTATAAGAACTCGGCCCTTGAGTTTGCGGAAGAATTCATTCTTTATGTCCGTAATAATCATGTCTGGTTATCTGTTGTTGCTGTTACCTAATTTGCAAATATTTTGTTTGTGTGTCGATAGATTGATTTAAACAGGTGATGATGACCTAATATTATATCACCATTGATAGAAAAGTATGGCTTCTTCTTATCTGTTGCAAAAATCCTGGTTCCCCTAGCACCAGATAAGAGAAAGAGAAACGCGCCATTGCAATAAAAGTGGTACAGACTGTACCGTACAGTAGCTTCAACATCCATTGCCGCTCTTGCTTCTCTGAAGAAATCAATAAAAAGCAACACGAGCGCCAGTCAGAAACAGAGAACAACAAAAACTTTTGGCGGCTTACCGGCGGTGTGTGCAAGCATCTGAAGATAGCGCAAATCTCTGTGCTAATTCTTTGCGAAACCAAAGTTCGCTCAGACCAAAACAACGTGCACCATAGGGAGGCCGAGGTCTAGCACCATGGGGATATTGCATAATTTATCTTTGTATCGATCGTCCATCGAATACTACTGATTGATGTGATTCTATTGTATCTATTCCACTTGTTAGCATTCGGATCTAGTCATAGTTTATTAATTAATGATAATTTACTCTAAACTAACATGTCTCAGGTTGTTGAGGCGTTTAAATTTGATAAGGACATCAAAACCCTAGAGGTCCTAGACCAAACTCTCTTACCAATGAATGTTGAGTATGTAACAATCAAAGGAATAAACGATGGATATTCTGTGATCAAGTCAATGAAAGTTCGAGGTGCTCCCTGCATTGCAGCTGTCGGATGTTTATCGATAGTGGTGGAGCTGAACCAAGATAAAGAGCTAGAAAATCTGCCCATCACAAAACTAATGGAGTTCATCAAATCAAGGTCCGAATATCTGATTGAATCTCGTCCAACTGCAGTGAATCTGAGAAATGCTCTCAGTCAAGTACACCAACAATGCGAAAAATTGAGTGCAATGACATCAAATGCTACTGAATTTATTAAGAGACTAACGGAGTTTTGTCAACGCGGAATATCTGGAGGTAAGGAACTCAACAAGCGACTTGGCGACTTCGGAGCTAATGAGGTGATGAAAGTCAGTGGCGGCAGCAGCACTAGGGGTAAATTAAATGTATTGACCCACTGCAATACTGGATCGTTGGCAACAGTTGGCTACGGAACTGCACTGGGTGTCATAAGGAGTTTGCATACCAAGGGTGCTTTAAATCGAGCCTATTGCACCGAGACTCGACCCTACAACCAAGGATCTCGCTTGACTGCCTGGGAGTTGGTAACAGAGAAGATACCAGCCACCCTAATAGCCGATAGTATGGTTGCGTATTTGATGGAAAAAGAAAAGATTGACGCCGTATTGGTAGGTGCCGATTGTGTGGCGGCAAATGGAGACACAGCGAACAAAATTGGGACCCTGCAAATAGCACTGACAGCAAAACACTACCAAGTGCCTTTCTATGTGGCAGCTCCAACCCAGTCCGTTGACTTGTCTATCGAAAGTCAGTTTGGCATTGATATTGAGCAGAGGCCAGGAAATGAGTTGCGGTGTCTTGGTGGTATTGAGCTAGCGCCCAGCGATGTTGACGTTTGGAACCCATGTTTTGATGTTACCCCGGCCAACTTGATCAGTGGAATAATAACAGAGTTTGGAGCCTGCAAAACGGGGGATTTAAAGGAATTTGTAAACAAAGTCAAGATGAGCATCAAAATGAGCTATGAGGAAGACTATGCTATATTCTAACTTGACTGTCTTGGACCGTCGAGATTGATTGTCGCACGAAAATGGATGAGATCTAATGAAATTTTAAGCCGCCCAATGATATGGTCGAAGTTGACAGCAATCACCTGACAATTTGACGCTGCTACATGGTAGAAGTAAATATTCGCCTTTGTTTTGATTATCGGTTTTTCGTATTCCATTGCAAAGCCTTCTATGGAAAAGGGGAATCTCCTCAACTAATTTCGAAAGTGGCAACTAAATATGAAGCGACAATCTCGATTACCGAGTGGATATAACTTCAATTCTCTAGTTTGACTTTCTGGTCGACGTCTCTTGCCAGAGGCTGAGGATTCTTTCGTGACCAGCAACCTGTTGAGGCTACTAGAGGCTAAAACAGAAAGCAATGATAAAGTCAATCTCAACAAAGATTAAAGATTTTAGAGTCAACAAATTTCAGGTGTTCGGTGATGAGACTAGGAAAAAGAACCGACTAGAAAAAATTAAAAAGTTTCCTACATCTCCCTCATCTTTCGATTCCACTCCATGATCCAGTAGAAATTGTTACCTGCTTCCTCCAAGTGGACAAAAAATTCCTTGTTTGATTGCAACAAAATGTAAGTCTTTTCGCACACATTGAGTTCTTGCTCATAGGCGCTAAACAAACACCGGACACCAGCAACCTGTTGTTTTTGTTCCCCCTTTTTTTGATGCGCGTCGTCTGGTCGCCGGAATGTCTGGTGCATCTTGCACGTTGCCTCGGGGTTCATAATCTTTTCATTGTTGTTGCCACTCTCGAACGAATCACATAGAATCCATCAGAGGGAGAGAACCAAATCAAATTTTTAATTGAAAAAACAGCCAAGATAGAAAACAATCATGAGTGAAACTTCATCAACTAGCATGGATGTGGAGGTAAAGAAGATAGTGAATATATCAGCAACAACAGATGATGCACCTGGACGCGTCAAGACAGACGACAAGCTTGCAAACCAGAAAGATTGGCGTATGGTCTACTTAGGTAGCAACAAGTCGTTGAAGTACGATAGACGTATGTTGTCTTCGAGAAGGATAATCAAGCCCAAATTTCGCATATTCATCAACAAGCAAGAACAAATGGATACCTCAGTCTGATGGGATCCACAGGAAAGCCAAGACCGATGATGTTGACATGAACTCCATAGGACGAGTAATAAAGAAATCGCGATTAATTCTGACACAAACAAACAATGGATCCACAAGTCGTAGTTTCCGAGTTTTGAAAGCTTCGATTTAGTTATCAAATCACCAAAAGTTGATATTTGTTTCCTCTTTGCACTGGTTGTTGTTGTTCACAATTAATGGCTTGTGTTACTGTAAATCTTTTTGTAATGATAATCATTTCGACCAGCTAGCTGGCCATTTAGACAGACTTCAGGGTCTCGGCTAGAAATTCATTTGGCGTCTGGGTGATTTCGTCAAGACGAATAATTTCAAAGAATCGCTCTATGGATGTACAGGTGAGCAATGAGTTTTGGTATAAACTCAACAAAACTTCAATATTGTCGTTCACTGTCTGGTCCTGGTGTTTCAGATAGTTGGCCAAAGCGGATGACCAGTCGGGATGAGTATGTCGCTCCTCGTAGATGGCATACTTGAAGACAATATTGTAAAATCCATCGATGAAGGCAAAGTATAAAAGTGCTGGCTTGTAATATGAGTAAGTTCTAACTCTTGGGTCACTCAACGGGGCAGGTGGCTTGATGTTGACTCGACGAACGTGATTGCAAATCAATAATCGCTGCAAAAATTGAACACGCTTCTTCTTCCACCAAGTAGGTGGCAAGACTAGAGGAGCGAGTGCAGTCCAGTAGTAGGGACTATCGACCTCGTAGCAATTCTCAATGATCTCGGTGGAGCTCATTTCCAAGTAATTGAGTGTTCGCTTGTATTCTCTTGTGGCGTTCTTGGTTGAGTTGAGCACATATAAAGCAGTTTGCATCATGTAGGGCAACAAGTGGAGGTTGGATTGGGGCCCACCGCCGCCGGTGTCCTCGCTAAATGATCTTTCCTGAGCAAATCTTAGCAGCTGCAGTCTGATGTCGTGAACGGTTGAGTGGTATCCAATGTCCCGATAACCGGTGCTGTCTTGCAGGTAGGAGTTGTGTCTAGCAAGGGCACTTGCATAAGTCGACTCGGGAACCTGAGGACCCCAGATGGGTAGTAGGCCATTGCACCTGGTGTTTGCATTCTGCAAAGCCGCCGAATCCCACTCGTCGCGACTCCTTGCACTTCGAACGGCTGACATGTGACAATCCACGTGGACGGTGTTGAAGTGGGTCACTGTTGTATAACCATACAGCTTCCTTGGTTTCATCTCAAACTCCTCTAAAACACATCGCTTGGTGTAGGTGTATATGCCAAGCACCTTGGTTGGTTGGAACTTGTACCCCTCGCGACAAATGTTACAGATCATTCCTGAGTCGTCAGCTAAATCTTGGCACTGCTCCAGGAGTTTGCTCTTGGTGGTCACCTGTCCTCGCTCATTGGCTTTCATACCAAGAGCACCCAGTTGCCTCTCTCGCACTGCCATCGCCAGCTTCTTCTTCTCCTCCTTCGTCTGCTTCCTAACCAACTCAATCTTTTCGGCAACAGATGGGTGTTGCTTGATGGCCTCGAGTAGATTCTCGGCCAGAGTTCCAACGCGAGCATCCGAGGACACCTGTTCCAGTCCATGGACAATGGGAATACAGTCGCGCGATATCAACACCTGAGTGCTGCTATGCTCCTTGCTGAGGCCGCCTAAGATGCGCAAAATATATTTAAGTGCTGGTTTTGATGTAAAGTCTCGCCACTCTTCAGAGGTGGCCAACAGAGATGACTTCAATGGCGGGGCCTGGGAGGTTAGATACTTCAAAGATTGGGCGACAATTCCTTCGGACACGATGAAGTCCTTGAGCTGGTTTCCATTCTCATTCTGTTCAATGGCGTCGACCATGATACAAAACAGATCGATTGTTGTGTCATTCAGCGCCGAGTGTTCACTGTCAAACTTGTCAAAGTCTATCGAGGGCTTGAAGTAATTGATCAACGTAGACATCTTATCCTTGTCACCTAGAGTTAAGAATGGCAATACCTGGATGATCTTGTGGGAAACATGTGGCAGTCGGCAGGATAATATCTGTGCCGCATTGAGCAAGAATTGAATGTCGCCTATACGCCCGCAACTTGCGTTTGCTGTGAATTGGTTGAACACTGCCCTAGGTTGACGCGAAGCTTCTCGCAATATGGTCTCGGTGATAGCCAAGATCTGATCAACCACCTGGGTCTTGGGATTCGATTGCGAGGCAACCAGGGGTCTTGTTGGTGGACTTATGGGCTGTTGTTGTTGAGATTGATTGGTAATCATAGGATTGGTCGAAGTATGATCCATAAAAATGTCCTTCTCCAGGTGCGCGGCATCTAAAAAGTCATCTTCGTTTAAGGCGATCCTCAAGGTGCTCAATAGTGTTTCAATAGTCATGAGCTCTGGTGCCAATAATTTGAGTCGATTGTTCTTTGTCTTTGAGCAATGATTGAATAGTTTCAAGATAACATCTAACAGGGGCTTGAATGGAGGCGATAAGTCATCGATTTGGCGCAAGCGTTGCAACATTACCTCAAGTCCCCCGGAGGTGCTCATTATGTTAGCCATCTTGTAAACTTGCTCCTCGTCGATTTGCTCGTTGTTTCGAGAGTCCAAACTTTCGATGAACTCCTCAGTGGCATCGCCCAATAATCCTCGCATTCGATAGACAATCCGCATTGCATCGTTCTCGTGATTTTCAACACACCAAATCTTCTTGTATACATCGCGAACGGGCAGGTCAAGGCAAATGATTCTGTTGGCCACTAATAGTTCCATGCTGGAGTCATCCTCAAGCAAAGCTAGCAACTCGCAATCTTGGCAAATCTTGTTCTTGATATCCTTCATCAGCGGTCCAATACCCGGATCGTTCGAGGAGTATGGGTTGCCGAGCATGCGACCTTGGAGGAAGTCCTCCTGCTGTGGATCCTTCTCGAGACTAACAAAAAATTCGTTATGCACACTCTCCTCGGGATGAATGGTGGAGCACAATCGCTCAAAGATGAATACAGGTGTTCTGATATCACCCTCGTGACAGTTTTTGATTGCCTCAACGCAAACGTCAATGAAGGCTGCCGTCTCGCTCTCGCTTCCGGTTGTCATTCCCTCGAGCAGTTCCAGTAGCATCTCCTGTGTCTCATCTATAGTCTTGGTGCGCTGGACAACAAGCTTACGAAGCGATAGGTAACCCTTGAGAACGAAGCCAACAAGCTTGGACTTGAAGTGGGTGCGGATTTTGGGCATGGTTACAAAGGCAGTGAGCAGTTCGAGTAGCATCTTTAGAGAGTAGCCTAAAGACAGGCTTGAGTTAAGTGTAGTCTCTTCAAGTTCTTGGAGGTGATCAATTTCAAGCGTGATTAGCTCGCCGAGTCGCACTAGGACTCCCTGCAACGCCAAATAGTAACGCCAATGATCTGACATGATGATTTGCTTGTACAGGTAGTAAAACTCTTGGGCACATTCGCCAGCTGGTCCAATCTCATTCAAATAGGAAGTCAACAGATCAATTATTTCCTTTCGTCTAGATTGAACGGCAAACAAAGACTCCACAAGTGACTTGGCCATGAGTCTTACTGTCTTGCTAGATCTATTGAATATCAACCTTTTCAACCAATCATTTGGCAACGAGGCAATCGGTTGGCAGCTCTTGTTATACTTGCTGCACTTGAGACGCCATCTGTTTGCGTACTTCTCAGCCAGGTAAGCATATCTAGAGTTTCTTGACTTTTGCGATAGTATAGCTGTCGAAGTGGGTGGCTTGATGAGTGGCTGTTGTTGTTGCTGCTGTTGCTTGGACAAGGTTGATCTTCCGCTCACGCTCATGGGTCTTGCGGCTCTCTTGCGCCAATCCTCAAAGATAAAGTTTGAGTCGCGCAGCCATTCCTGCAAAAGAACCCTGCCTCGATAATTGTCCGATCTAACTGAAGCTATGTTCTCCAAACTCTTGTCCTTGTGTCTCCTGGTTGATGGACTTGGAGGTCTGATTATAGATAATAGCAACTTCAAGCATGGAATTATGAGACACTCCATGACAGTTGGATTCTTGAGCTCGAAAGCAAAGGCAAATATCCTGATGAGACACCTGAGTCTCAGCTCCCAACACTTGTCATCACTGTCCAGAGTCACGGACAGCAATGCTATCTCGTGTCGAACTATGTGAGAAATCTCAATTGGCTGATAATCTTGCTTGCTGATGGCCGCGATCTTTTCCATCAACAAGTCAGTGAGGGTTGTGGTTGAGTTTAAGTCGTCACGAGTCAATGAGCAAAGGAGTTGCCTTACTTCTTGGCCGACAGCATAGGATCCGTTCTTTAGATTATAATTGACCAACTCGTTGATGATTCCACTTTCGCAAATTTGACTCCTCAACTTGTAAATCGTAGATAGAGCCTTGAGCATGGTTACACAATGTTCAACTGTTGCAGTGGCGCACCCATAACAACTTCCGGATCCACTTGAAAGCGAGGAGTATACTCTCGACTTCCTTCGGTTGGCTGAGGAGAGGATCGATGAGCCGGCATTGAGACACCTCCTAAGTTGCTTATTGTCATACTCAACTAATTCCTTTCTCAGAGCCAGCACCTTGTGAGCGGTTTTGCTTAACTCTTCGAACAACCCCTTGCATTCAACACAATACTTTTGGGCTAAATGTTGAATGGCCTTGTTGACACTGGACGTCAGGGCCGATGGAACAGAGCTCGAGGGTGGCGCATAGCCGACTATGATGGATTGAGACTGTAGTCCAGAGTTTGATGGGTGGTGTGTGTGGTTATGATGGTTGGAACTAGGTCCTCCGCTAGATGGTGGCAATCCACTAGGTCCGCCAACGTGTCCAAGAACATTGTTTCCGCCAAACAGACCGCCACTTGGGTGGTTGTTGTGATGTGGTCCACCGCTAAACGAGGTGCTATGGCTAACACTCTGGTCGGCGCCCAGGATTGTCTCGTCGAATTGTCTATCAGGCATAACTTGCTCATGGATTCGTAGTAGCAACAATTCCAACGTTGGTTTGTTCTGCATCAGATTCTTATAAACGCGATCGGCCTTCTCCAAAAGACCGCTAATGTTTGCTACAGTCTTCTTCCTATCCTCCTCATTCTCGATAGGGTCCACTGCAAAGGTTGCCTTAGCTGTTAGTGAGATGTCAAATCGAGCGTACTTGCAAAAGCCACAGCTAATGCACAAGAATGGATCCTTTTCGTCGTAGTTGATCGCTCGGCACTTGTGGCATTGGAACACATTCTCGCCGCAGTTGCTGCACACACCTGGATTCGCCGAAACGGAAGTGGAGCACCTAGGGCACTGGAGAGTCTCGCTCGAAGCTTGGAAATTTTCATAGAATTCGGTGAACTCAATCATCAAGTTGCAAGCTATGATAGGCAGTGTAAACTCAATCTTGACATCCTGCTGACCTGGTGACAAGGGTTGCTTACGAGCCAAATTCCAAATGCCAGTCTTATTCTTAAGCTCAACAACCGACTGGACAGAGCGATTGTTGTAGTAGATGCTTATAGTCTTAACCATCTTGCTTCGCTTTATGTCAGATATGCGCATGGAGAACTTGAGTATTGTGTGACTGCCAACAAGCTTAATGATTTGGGTTGTGGTGGTGAATCGCGAATCGATTTTGATGGAACTTAATTTCACGTTGTTATATGGAACTTCAGGACTGTTACACACTGAACAAGGTTCACTTTCGAGGTAGTAACTTTCCAAGTCAACCAAGCCTTGGATCGAGCTATAAATGTGCGCGTTTGGATGGTTAATTAGAAGCTGGTTTTGTTGCTTCAGAACACTAAGCGCCTCCTGACAAAACATCCGATCGTAATCCTCATCGCAATTTGATGAGCTCTTCATGGTTACAAAACCCAAGAGGTCCACAAACTGTGCCGCTTTCCTCCCGTACTTAGGCAGGTTGTGCCATAAGCTCCACAAAACCCATAGCAGTTCACTTTGTTGTGGTTGCGAAAAGTTAGACCACAAATTGTAAAGTAAACTGTGAGCTTGCCATCTCAAAGAGGTCAGGTTGGTCTCTAGTAGGAAGCTTTGGATAAATCTCGAGAGTAGCTCTTTGGGTATCGCTGTAATCAGCTGCTGTGATAGATTGGCGCTTAGAGAGCCGGAGGTCAGTGTGTCCCTAAAAGTTTGATTGTTGATTAGATTGTCCAGGGTGGCTGTTGATAATAAAACTGGAGTGTCCAAAAGGCTAGCCATTGATTGGGTTGTGGCTGCCAACTGAGGCGAGCTAAGAGCATGTTGAATTAACTCCAGCACAATGGGCGAGACGTCATCCCCATAGTCCATACTAATCCTCATGAGGAAGGCGAGCAGGTTCTGGTCTTTGAGCATACAATACACCTGCCAATTAATACAACGATTTTGGGCAATCTCAATGCAAGCCTTGAGGTGCACAACAAGTGCCGTCATTGACTCGTAACTCAAAGAGACAGTCTTGATTCCAATCTCATGACTGATGGTAATGACATTATCATGGTCACTTGTGATTCCACCATAACCACAAATCTCCTTTACAGATTTCATGTGCGATTCGAGGAAGTGAAAGTCGCGAAGTTGACGGTACTTTTCTTTGGAACCACAGATAAAAGTCAGCAGTTTTCTAACGTGCTTCTTGATGTAAGATGGTATTGGTATCATCAAGTATTCGCAAAGTATCGTCGACCACTCAGTTGCAAAATTAACTGGCCTCAAGGTGTTTGAAGAGGAGCTCGACACTTTCCTGATTTGGTATGGAATTCTAAGGACCATTTCAGTCAGCAGTTGGGGATAGTCGTCAAAAACATCGAAATTTTGGCCCTTAACTTGTTGCTTCAAAAAGAATGGAGCCAAATCTGGTGCCTTGACTTGATTGAAGCTCGACTTGGGCAAAGTCCTTCTATTGAGTGGTAATACCGGCTCAGCTGGTGCCATTGTGGTTGCCATACAACTTGCTGGTTCACTTGCATTCAGCTGAGCTGGATATGTTTCGGCAAAGTTCTTCCAGAATGGGATTAGACTGTTTAGAACGTTGTAACAAAAGTCCACAACATTGGAGTCAATCAATGAGGCTGCAGTTGTTGATGAGCACAACATTGACCAGCAACTGTTGGTTTCGGCTCGAGTTTGGGATGAGACAGCTGAGGCTACAGACGAGGTTCTAACCTTGGACATGAGAATCGAGAACATCCTCATAATGACTAACTTGACCTCATTGTGAGCATTGCGTTGCGTCAGCGACTCTATGTCCTCAGAGTCCCATAGAAGCTCTTGTCTTAGTCCATGAAGTAGATTCTTTAGAATGGCATCGTCAACATCGTTCTCACAATCCAGATCAAGTGTTAAAACCAACACAACGTGCAGTAAAGATATTGACCTAATACCCCCGGCTTCCCTTGTTGCAGGGAAATGCTCTATGAGTCGTTCCAATAACATTAGGTGCTGTTGTCTCATTCGCTCTGGTTCAAAGATAGCGGCTGAATTGGACTTTTGTGTTTGTATTTGCGTCACCGCGTCTGGCTTGGAAGTAGATGGTTCGATAACATCCTGGTCAATCATCTTCATCGATGAGCTTCCCTCCCGATTGACATTTGTTTGATGCTCTTGGAGTGAGGTTGTATCGGCTCTTGTATCCATGACGAGCTGACCAGGTAGCAGTTGGTTACCTATGGGCGCAGACTTTGGCCCAGAAGTTGACACGTCCTCATCGGAGGCCACCCCCGATGCTGTTGTGTCGCTCATTGGCTCCTCGGCGCTAGCCATCCGGTCTGAAAGAAGATTCAGCTCAGACCTACCTGAGATAGTTGGAGCGGCCGTTACTGCATTGTCAGTCGCAGAGTTATTTTGCGAGTTATCGTCTTGTAGACTAAGAGCTATGGCTATTATATCATCCTCGTTTTCCTGTCTATTGGCATCGATATGATCCCTCAATACGTCTCTCAGCTGACTTGCAATGGATGACTGGCTCAGAGAAGATGGGTTGAGCTGCTCACTAGCCGATTGCAAGGACTCAAATCGATCTGGGGTGGTCGATAGTTGCTGAGGTGCTTGTTGTTGACCATCCACTGACTGTGTTTGATCGAATGATGTCGATGGAACTACATCCAGGGAAACCTGTTGTTGATGTTGTTGGCTTGAGGTTGCAGTTTTTTGAGCTTGCTGTGCCAGGTGTTGGCGCTGACTCTTGACCCTGAGAAGTCTGATGAGAGTGTGACGGGCACATAGGCTAATATTGATGTCTTCGCTTAACAAGTAGCCAACTAAAATTGGTGTTGCTTTGGATAAAACGGAGAGTTCCTGTAATGATGCAATGTGTATAATCTCGATGATATGCTGCAAAGTCTCCTCGAAGTTAACAAATCCGCTAAATGCCACAGATGACAAATTAATGTTTGTTGGCTTCTGGTCATAACAATGCCAAAACTCCGAGTCCAAGTTTCCGATGAGTCTCTCGATCTTGCTACCACTTGATAGATCGTCAGAGTAGCAATCGTAGAGTTTAGTTAAATTTGATGCTTTGGAACGACATAACGAGTTCATGATGTAGACAACTCGTGCAAATAACTCGCAATCGATTTGAGAGTAATCTGAGTCGAATGAGGTTAATGTTGACTTGATAAAATCTAGAGCGGCCATATCTCGGTGATGTGCGTAGTTTTGCTTCGAAGAGTAGATGGTCAGTAAGAGGTTCTTGATAGTCTTCGATACTTGAGAAGAGAATGGAACTGTCAGTAGACTTTTAGTAAGTTCCTTAGCTAGGGGTTCTAGCTGGGACCTTTCTAATTGGTTCATATTCAAGCAGCATTCGAGACTCTTCATCGAATATATCAGGAGCTTTTGGAACCTGCTTCCTGATTCGTTTCCAAGGAATAAACCGAATAGATCGTCGCAGTCGACACCTGTTGTTCGGATCCCTGTTTCATCTCCGTCTTCTGGCCAAGCAAAATGTTCCTTGGGTTTTCCATAAACGCGAATAGAATCGACTATAGTGATACCATTTGCATCGGCCGAGGGACCAAAGGTTATGGTCATTTTCTTTTCAGCCTGAACTGATTCCTCTCTGGTCAACGGGAGGTCGTACCATCGTGAGGTGAGAGGTGTGATGGGTATTATGCGGCCGAACATTTCGATGCTAGAGGGACATTTGGATATTTCCTGACTTCCAACTTGGACGCGAATACCGCAAATAACCATATTGAGATCATTGTTTATGATGTCTATAGAGAATCCTGTTGTTTTAGTGCAAGTAATATGCATACCCGATGAGTTGAGTCTGTTTTTGATTTGCTGAGTATTGTAAACAGATAGAATATCACTTCCGCCAAAGTCGATGTCATTCAAGACTTGAAGATTTTCGAAGAATTCTACGGGAAAAGATGGATTTGACTGAACTCTTTGAACACCTGACTTGGTCCTCAAAGACTTGTTATGGGTTATTTTTCGCCTCTTGGCTGCTGGACCACCAGAGGAGGTGAGTGTATCTTGGGTGACGATAAACTCGCTCGATGGGTGACTGATGGACGACTTTGAGGTGATGGAACTCGAATATGGAACCATGCCCATGGCCAAATTTGGATTGGGCGATAGTTTTAACCAGAAATCGGTAAGCTCTTGAGAGGCCATGTAGATTCGTAAGCTGCCATCTTCGCAAAGTAGGATGAGTGTTGTTCTTAACTCGCCAGAAGAGGTTGTGTGTCGAATTACAGTTGCATCCGTTATCTTGGACTTGACAGTGAGGTATCTAATCTCTTGGCCAAAAACACAATCTGGCCGGAGCATGAATATGACGGGATTGTTGGATTGCTGGCTAACGGCCATGATCAAACCAACGTGACCCGGGACTTCAGACCACTGGCATAGTGGTTGACTGGAGCTGCGCGATGGTTTCGTCGCCTCCTGCACGTTGCTCTTCATACTCTCGGCGCTAGGTGCCGTTGGTTGTTGAGTTGCAGTCAAGGTTGCCACGGTGGGTGGTGGCGATGAGGTTACGGTTGGTCCACTGTTTGAATCGGAACTTGATCCACCACCAGCGCCGCTACTACCGCCGTTTGCATCATGCGAACTCGATGAATTGTTCGAGGCATCATCGGTATTTGCCGAGGCGGGCGTGGAGGAACTTCCTGTGCCACTTGAAGTGTTGGTCTCGCCGTGCGAGCTGGCCGACTCCTCGTGCGAGCTTACAGTTGGATCAACAATACCTGATGCGTCCGGATTTGATGCACTCGGGGCGCTAGGTGCGGCAACAACCGAGGCGTATGATGCGGAGTGACTAGTTGTCGAAACTGTGTTTGAGGATGGAATAGCTGTTGATAATTCGAATTCTAATGGAAAGACTTGCTTAACTTCGGTCGGTTTGGGGAACGAGGCCATGTAGTTGCCGTTGGCAAAACTAAAGAACAACATTTTAAATGAGTGTGAGTAATATAGCGATACTCCACCGCCATTTACCTTGCCATCTACCTCCTTGATCGATGCTTGTTGGCTGAGTTGAATCTCATTTGTTATATAAAACAGGCCAAACTTGGTGGATGCACTTGACTCCAATTCTTGGCGGAAAATATGACCAGCAGTGTCCATAACTAATATATACCTAGTCGCTTGCGAATCTGAGACGATAAAAGTAATGTCTTTGAGCGAGCCAAATGCTAGTTTTAAATGATATTTTGGCTTCGAAGCATCCTCGGAGAGATCGTAGATTTTCACCATTTCTGAAGTCAAGATGGCAATTTCAGTCTGACAGCCTGGCAGCCAAACGGCTTTGATCACATAATCATTTGGTTTTAGATCTAGACTGAGTTCCAGGTGACTCGAAACTAGACCGTTATGAGTAAAGGTTAGAATGTGACAATCCTTGAGACCACTAACTGCTAGCACGTCCTCGATAAATGGATTGGCCACAATTGATATCACGGAGAATGGGATCGGCGCTGAAGCCAACCTGGTGAGCGTTAGCTTTCGTTTTGACGAATCAGCTTGACGTAATAGAGCGTTCAATTGTAGTAGAGTTATCTTGCCCTTCTCGTGGCAAACAACCAGGTGTTGTCGCTTTCCAAAGGGCGAGGCCAGTGAGGTCATGGCTATACGACGTAAGGATGAGTCACTAAGCAAGGACTTGATTTGACTTGCGTGCTCGCCAGAATAATTGACACGAACATTCTCAAAGGCACCCTCTTGTGAACCAAGAGTTGGTAGCATCAAAGCTTCGGTTGTGTAAAAAACTTTTCTTGTTGAATGCAACTCGTCGAGCGCGACACGAACCCTCTTAGATCTTCCTATGTGCGATTCATCATAAGCAAATCTTACATAGGCTGGTATCAGCGAGTTCAATAGATCCATAGCAATCTTATGAACATTTGAGTTGGCTAGCATCTTAAGCAAATCATCCTTAACTGGCTCTAAACTTTTGGCACACTGTTGCTGATAGGCAGACGCAAATTTGATCTTTCCACTGTCTAGAGCTGATTGCAATCCTTGAAGACTAGTCGCAGCAAGTGACCTTGATTTGTTATCACTAGCTAAACTTTGAGGATCAGTATTCTCATCATTTGCTATTGCACTTCGTTTAGACTCTTCATTGTTTGTACCTTGCGAGCTTTGGTTGGCTCGACTAGAGAGAGATTGAGGATTGTTATTGACGCCCGACGTAGAGTTTGCTGCGGGTCCGGATGATGATGATGTCCGCTTAACTAGAGCGATACAATTGCCGGTATCTCTTTGGGCACAATCACAGAAAAAAGCTCCGAATTTTGAGTAGGTTACATCATGATCTTTGTGGCACACTTTAGCACAAACTGAGCAAACTCCTACGCGGTCGACCATATTACAGGTGTGACAATGATACCAATGCTGACTAGCAAACTCTTTTTGGGTTAATGTGAAGGTACATAGCTTGTTGTTCAAAGATTCATCGTCGCTATCGTCCACCAATGACTCGTCGTCCTCCTCCTCTTCGTCGTTCATATTGGTCAGGGAAGGACTGTCGTCGGCCCAAGCGTCGTTTGTTTGTGCTGGATGATGTTGATAATCTTGCTGCTGTTGTGTTTGTTGAAGCTGCTGGTGAGATGAGCTTGGTGCATCTAGATCCGATGTCTGTTTGCTGATTGAGATCGGTGTGAGATAGTTTAAAACTTCGAGGATGTTACTCAGGTATCCCAGTAAACAACATGAGATATCTAGAATCAATTTAGTCTTTTCTGATGATGATTGCAAAGAATTGAAGGACGCATTTTTGGCTGAAGTTTCAGTGTTAGATTCTGATGGCCTTTGTTGTTGCGATTGTATTGGTAGCTGTTGTTGCTGTTGTGTAAACACTTGATTCGTTTCCATATAATCTCGACAAGATTGAAGCCAACCGATGGCCAATGGAAGGAATATAGTTTGACTGTTTGTAGTTGTTGTATTGCCTGTACTGTTGCTAGTTGTTGTAGTTGACGATGATGTCATAAGATTGTTCTCTCCCATTAATGTGATCAATAAGTTTAGAAGGTTCACAAAGTTATTGAGCTTATTGAACATATCACATGATTCAGTGGCAGTTGATGTTGCTTTTCGGGTCAATATTAAAGACATGATTTTATCAGCTAGATTTATAAGTGTAATAAACTTTGGTTCGGGGGCAGATTGTTGATGTGTTGGTTGTTCATCTTTTTGGTTTGCTATGGTTGTTTTGTCGTTGTTCTCACTGTTGCTAATAACAGTATCATCGTTATTATATTGCTCTGATTTGCCACTGTGGGTGGCAGTTTCATCGTTTGTATCATTTTTGGGTTGTAGTTGCTGTTGTCTGGCTCCATCAACATTTGGATTTTCAGCTCTTGCGTCACCGAGATTTTCGCCATCACCATTACCACCGATATTATCGTCTTTGTCGGCCATATTGAGCGCCTGCTCGGCTCTTTCGCGCTGGCGATCCCTAAGAATCTCTTCGTCCTCCTCCTCATCGTCTTCATCTAAATCATCATCGTCGTCGTCGTCATCATCGCCATCCTCCTCATCGTCGTTGTCTTCATCGTCATCCTCGTCCTCATGACATTCAATATCTGGATTCTCATCATGGTCTTCGTCGTCATGATCCTCGACATTAACCTCCTCTACTTCGTCCTCCTCGACAATGCCTACTCGGTCATCATCTAACTCAAACAAGTTCCTTCGTGAAAGATTGCTTGTGAGGATCTCCAGACTTCTAGCGAGATCGCTGACCAAATCACTTTCATTGAGTGAGATGGTCGAAGTTGTGGCCTCATCAGCACCACTGCTACTGTTCTCAATTATATCATTATCCAGGTTAATGAGTTTTTGCACAGTTTCTAGAGCCTCTTGTAGGACGTGAGAAAGTTTCATCTTGTTCTTGTTTGTGTGGGGACCTAAGTAGTAAGTCCGTTGGATTTATATCGAATTGTTGGTGTTGTTGGTGGCTAAGATGATTTTAATATGGTACAGTTGCGTATTCGTCTCGCCTCTCCACTCTCATCGTCGTCGATGTCGAGTCGTCGTCGCCGTCGTTTCCATTGTCGGCAACAGAGCGAAAAGCAAAGGCGATACACCGTGTGAGCGATTGTATGTGCTTTGAGTTAGGCAATACAGAGCGCCCGTCCGTCTGTTTGTGTGGATTCATATTGGAAACACACACTCACACTGTGTATTGCCTTTGCTTTTTTCTCTGTTGCCGACAATGGAAACTACGGCGTCGACGATGAGAGTGTAGTGTTGTGGCCCACCAAAAATCCAGTCAGGACTGCGGACTGCAAATTCCCAGCTCCAGTCCGGAGTCCGGACTGAACTGGCAAGGTAACGACCTGAACCATACACACGCCGATTCGAACCAAATTTGGCACAGATAATGTCCGTGCCATCATGAGTCCATGTGCAAAAGCTCAGGTCCTAACAAGTACCGTTTTTGCAAGAATTGAGAGAGAATTTGAAAATCACCTATAGAAATTCGCATAGAGACGCGCATTGAGAAAAATTTTGCGCACTCCATAGACTTCTACAGGATTTTATCAACTTTAATCTCGATTTTCAAAAAAGTTCGAAATTTTTAGGATCTCCGACCCAACCTAACATTCTTAGAATGGCACAGGGATATTATGTGCCGAATTTGATCCAGATCTGCGTGTGGGAGTTGGGAACACTACCTTGTGGGAGACTGGCAGAATCGCGAGATATCAAGTCTCGAACTGCGAACTGGATTTTGCAGTCCAGCTCCCATCCCTAGTTGTGGGTCAGCCATGCCTTAAGCCGCGTATGCACAGAAAATAGAATTAGCGGCACAGAAGAATGCCTTGAGACTAGGGCTGTGATTCCGGTCGCCTGCAGGTTCTTGCGAAAAGAAACCATGCTATTTGGATGGCCAATATGCACGGCAAATCCTGCAGGCGACCGGAATACTTGAGGCAAGATTGCGAGAAGTTGAAGTATAAATGGCACAGAAACACCTGTAGCACACGAGATTCGAAAAGATCTTTCAACGCAATGGGCTGCTCAGAGGTATCGGAGTTGGGTTCGCCTGACTCCCTCGCCAATATATGGTAATACCGAGCGAATAAGTATCGTAATGTGCCTCAAGGCCCAGAAAAGGCACAGAAAGGCGCCAAATGCAGCCTTAAGGCACATTTTTTTTCTTGCGATTTCAGGGGTGGTGCCTTGAGTAAAGGCGCCTGTCAGGAATTTTCTGTGCCGACGCCGTGCGGATGATTGCCTCGAAGCATGCCTGACCCACATCACTCTCAGGTAGTGGCGAGGCACGCTAAAAACACAGTTATACCATATTAAGATTATCTTCGCCACCAACAACACCAACAAATCGATAAAAATCCGTTCCATCGTTTCGCACCAACCAAAACAAAGATAAAAAATGGACTCGAAATCTATTAGGAAGCAATTTATTGATTACTTTGTCGAGAAGCACCAACACAAACACGTTCCCTCGTCGCCTGTGATCCCCAAGGATGACCCAACTATTTTGTTTGCAAATGCTGGAATGAACCAGTTTAAGCCAATCTTCCTAGGCACAGCTGAGGAGGGTAGTGATCTGATGCAACTCAAGCGAGCAACCAACTCGCAAAAGTGTATTCGTGCTGGAGGTAAGCACAACGACTTAGATGATGTCGGAAAGGACACTTATCATCATACTTTCTTCGAGATGCTTGGCAACTGGTCCTTCGGCGACTATTTCAAGAAGGAGGCTTGCAACTGGGCATGGGAGTTACTGACTCAAGTATACAAATTGCCAGCTGATCGTATTTATGTCACCTACTTTGGCGGAGACGAGAAACAAAACTTGGACGCCGACGAGGAGTGTAAACAAATTTGGCTCGACATTGGAGTGCCCGCCGAGCGAGTTTTACCATTTGGAATGAAGGATAACTTCTGGGAAATGGGCGACTCTGGTCCATGTGGTCCTTGTACGGAATTGCATTTCGACAAGGTAGGCAACCGGGATGCTGCTAAACTTGTTAATATGGACGATCCCGAGGTGATTGAGATTTGGAATTTGGTGTTCATCCAGTACAACCGTAAACAAGACCAAACTCTCGAGACATTGCCAAAGAAATATGTAGACACAGGGGCTGGCTTTGAGCGACTAGTTGCCGTTTTGCAAGATAAGGCCTCGAATTATGACACCGACGTTTTTACTCCCATCTTTGAGGCCATTCAAGATCGCACCGGTTGTAGGCCGTACACTTATAAGATTGGAAAGGAGGACGAGGATGGCATCGATATGGCCTATAGGGTTGTGGCCGATCACATTCGTACCCTAACTATTGCAATCGCCGATGGTGGAATGCCAAGTAACACCGGACAGGGTTACGTTTTGCGTCGCATCCTTCGTAGGGCAACTAGATATTGTCAAGAGAAACTAGGTGCCAAGCCAGGAATGTTTGGATCATTGGTGGACGTTGTGATTGACTTGCTTGGTGATATTTTCCCTGAAATCAAAAACGACCCGCAAGCTATAATTGATCTGATTAACAAGGAGGAGGCTCAATTTTTGAAGACCCTGACAAAGGGTCGCAAGGTTTTCGATAAGACTGTTGCATCGCTCGGCGGAGACATCAAAACAATACCAGGAAACGTCGCATGGCAACTTTATGACACTTATGGCTTTCCACTTGATTTAACCCGATTGATGGCCGAGGAAATCGGTCTAGACATTGATATGGAGGGATATGAGGAGGCTAGAAAAAAGGCGAGAGGAAAATAGGGCTTGTTGAATTGAGTTGCCAAAACACAGGATTTCCAATATTAAATCATCATTGCGCTCTATGGACGCTCCTTTAAATTTTTCTGATCACCTGCATTTGTTGTTAGTTTGATTGCCGTAACTTTTTTTGCTTGGCTTCACGCTTGATGGTTTCTTAGATTTGGTTAGCAAGAGCGCAGCGGTTACGCTAGATTTGGTTCGCAGCGACTGTGTTTTGGCAACTCAAAACAACGACCTTTTTTTCTCACATTGCAGTTTCCCCTCTCGAGTCAGACGATTAAATGAATGATTGCTATAAGATAATAGGTAATAGAAGAGGCGTTAGATAAGCACCTGTCCTTGTCAAAGCCCTTGAATATTTGTATTCATTCTATAAACCAATCAAGTTTGATTGACAAGATCTACTCATGAGCGAAAGTCCGGAGAGTCCCCAGAGTCCGGACAGCGGAAGTGAGAACCGGACGGCCACTATCAAGATTGCGGCTGCTGACCAGAGTCAGAGAGGATCGGCTGGAGCTGACCCTGGACCCGGTGACCCAAATGCGGCTCCGAGCGTTGCGCCCCAATTGATAGACATCCCGCCGCCACCGACTGACTCTCAACTGGTTGTCAAGAGTGCCTCGCAGCCTCCCACTGACAAGAAGAAGAAGGTCACCAAGTTTAGGTACCACAAGCGAATCACCGTTAGAACAAAGGGAAACCAGAATCCAACTGCCATAATGGAAAAGGTCAACATGAAGGATCATAATCAACCACTGACACCCAGTACAATTGGCGAGATTGACCCACAGGAGCTGATGCGTCGCGCTGGCATCAAGGGAACTAACAAAACCCATTGGCGTGTACGATTGCGCCAAACTAAACGTTTAACTAAGAATGGAAAAACGGTGGTTCAAACGAAGGTTGCCTATAGGGATTCTGAGGGTAATAAGCAGGTTGAATCAGTGTCAGGTCCAGTTTGTAAGCGATGCGAAAAGAAGACGGAGGAGTGCATTTGTGAGCCCACGACTGATGGAGGCGCCGGGGGGAAGCAATGAGTTTGTGTTGTGCATATGAATCTGACAGTCGTTTGGTTTCATGGTTGGTAAGTTTGTTGGTTGGTTGGTTGGTTGGCAAGCTAGCTAGCTAGCTTACCAGCGGTTTGTTCAGAGAGCCAGCGCACAACACAACGGCCGCTCGAGCGCATAGCGAGAAACGCGGCCGTCTGCTCACGCATCAGAGCTAGGCGCCGCGAAGCCTTCGCGTGGGTATATGAACTCGCCATAGGCACGCGCAGCAGTCATTCTCAAAGACACACTTTGCTGGCTGTCTGACTGTTTGGCAAGCTAGCTGGCTGGCTGCTCACCTATACAATTGCATTCGCTCTCTAGAGAGATAGGAAAAGAGGAAGAGACGGGAAGAGAACGAGAACGAGAGCGAGAGTGAGAGTTGGGAAGAAAAGGAGGACAACACGCAGTGTTCCCATTACTCATAAAAACTGGGAAGATATTTTATATATATTGAATAATCATATCTGATCCCAATTGTGTAACCTCAAGTTTTAACTCGAAATTGAGAATAAAAATTCAAATTCTAGATCCATTGAATAGAAGGAGAAAATCAAATCAAATCAAATCATTTAACTAGTAAACTAAACTAGCATTCAATTTAAACAAAACAATACTCATCCATCTCACCTGTGTCGTTATATCCACAAATGTTGTTTTGCAAACAAGTTCTTGCGCTGGTCTTTTGGTGCCATTGTTATCTATTATCAATTATTGCAACCACCATCACATCAGGATCAGTAATTGCGGCCAATTATGTAGCCTTGACTCCGGGGCACGAGATTGTGCTCCGGTGTAAATTGGAGGATGCAGATAGGGCCCAGTTCGATTGGTTTAGAACAAGGGAGTATACAATTGAGGAGCAGAAACAGAACGGCGGCTTGAGGAGTAGTGGAAAGGAGCCAGTTAATAGGACAGACTCTAGGTTTATAGTTAATGACGATTCCATTGTTATTAAATCATCTGGTTACTCTGATGTTGGAGATTACACTTGCCAATTAAAGAATCCAACAGATTCCTCAACTTCAATGGATGAAATGGAAAAAACCATTCAAGTTAGACCAAAGCCTTACATTGATGAATTCGATATTGAATCAAGCACCACTAGGTCGGCTGTTATTGATGAAGGTACACCGCTCAAAATTGATTGCATATTTGGCGATGACTATGTTGAGCCCCAACAATTGAATGTTAGTTGGTTTATGTCCAAGTTTGTTGATGACAATGACATGAACGAGGTCCATTCAGGTGAGGATGGCATTGTTGTTGAGAAGGTAAATGAAACCTGTTCAACTATGAGAATTGATCGGGTTACAAAGGATCATAGGAGAACGTACAAGTGCCAAGTGAGTAATGGTATTACAGAGAATAGCAAATCTATATTTATTAGAGTAAAGGATAAATATATTGCTATTTGGCCGGCCGCTTTTATCATCGGCGAACTAGTGATATTGTTGGGTGTTATATTGTTTGCTGAAAATAGAAAAGTCGAACCAGACAAGGAGGCAACCTATGATCGGAAGGCAAAGTTGTAGGTTGTTAGTGTTGTTTACATATGAATGTTAATTAGGTATAACCTCACCTGAGTTGTGCAAGCACACCTCTTATAGATGACGCAAATTAGATGACGCAAACTGATTAGGATTGAATCATATTGTTTCAATTGTTGATATATTGGCCTATTTGTTAATTAGGACGATGGGGGAATAATGATTTGCCCACAATGCACTGTGCCACTCTTTCATCTATCAACAGCGTTCAATAAGCAACATTGGGCCAATATACAGAGATTTTTATATATACCAGTCAATTTATTACCCAATGATTGACATTTGTTTGCTATAAAACTAGTTTCTATTGTAAATATGACATCCAAACAACCAACACATAATAGCACCCCAAAGCCAGCCACCAACATGACAACAATGAATCTACAGCAACAGTATTAGAAGCGATCACAACGACTCATCCGCAATCATTACGCAAGATTTAGATTTACATTAAACCAACGCTTTTGGCCGACGCTTCCGGTTGGCCAAAAGCGTTGTGATCTCCTTGGGAACTTGACAACCAGATTTTCGAACAACTTTCACTATTTGAGCCAAGTGCTTTTTATCCTCATCGGCAACAAGGGTAATGGACTTCCCCTTCCGACCAGCTCGCCCGGTCCTGCCGACACGATGAATATAAGACACATAGGTTTTTGGACAATCATAATTGATCACAACATTTACACCTTTGAAGTCGATTCCTCTCCCCATGAGATCAGTACAAACTAGGAACCAAATTTTACCTTCGCGAAAAGATGTAACTATTGCATCGCGTTCCTTCTGTTCCCTTTCCGAATGGATAAATTCAATATTGATGTCATCATATAAGAATTCATGGGCTAAAAATTTGGCCTTCTCTTTGGTTTCGACAAATATGAGAACGGGTACCTCGATCCCAGAGCTGACCAGTTCTCTAATAGCTAATACTTTTCCTCTCTCGTTTCCGACATAAATCAATTCTTGTTCCACATTAGTGGCTGCCTTATTCTTGCCACCCACTTGAACTGTAACGACATTTGTCATCTGTACCTGAGCCCACTCTACAAGTTTAGTTTCCAAGGTTGCGGAAAACATTGCTCGCTTACAGTTGTCGGCGTCGAGACAATGCTTGTAGATTATGGATAGATCATCCTTGAAACCCATCTCGAAAAGTCTATCGCATTCGTCAAGAATCAACCATTCTAGTTTGTTGAGGCAAATAGTTGGAGGTTCGGTGTTGAGAAGGGATGAGAGTCGATTCGGCGTTGTAACGAGGATGTCGAATTTATGCTGAGATTCTGGGTTAAACTTTTTGGCTGCCTCCTTGACATCTTTCAGAAGGTGAATTCTTAAATTAGATCCCTGAGATATCCAAAGCGCTTCGCGATGGATTTGCTTCGCAAGCTCTCTGGTGGGTGTCAGGATAAGAGCACGAAACGAACCTAACCTTTTGGGCTCCTTAAGTTGACAGACAATCGGAAATACAAATGCAAGAGTTTTGCCCGATCCAGTCGGAGCGGAGCAAATGATTTCTCTTCGATCCAACATCAATGGAATAACTTGAGATTGAACCGCGGTGGGTGCTCGGTAGCCTGACTTTTTGATGGTATCCTTGAGATGTTGGGATATGTCTGCATACTTTTGATATAATGTTTTGAATGAGTCTATAGGCCTTAATATGTCGTCGCCGGTAGTCTTGATGCTGTTTGGTCTAGAGCCTTTGCCCATGATTAAAGGAACACTATCTACAAACTATTTAGACAGTTGATCAAACGATCTAGTATCTATGATCTACATGTATATTGAAGTCAATGTGGTGAAACAACTTATTCGTAAAGTTTGTTTTGATTCAACACGCACGTGTTCTAATCGAATGGCGGCCGAAAAATACGGAAACGCAGGACTGGAATCTGCGTTGAGGTTGAAAGTAGAATCTGCAGGACTGAGTTTGTGAGCTTGCGAGTCACAAGTTGGGACAAATCACGCCAGTGGCAGCCTACGGTGCCATACTGTGTGCGATATTTTATTTGATACACTTTTCCCTTGCTTCCCTGTGGCTTATGTGGTGAAACACCTGCAACAAAACAAACGTTACATGAAGATTGTCATTTCGACTTAGGAGAGAGGAAGACTTTATGCTCCTACTTCTAGTAAGAGTCTTGTTATCTTGAAGATCAGAAAGCTTCATCGCGTCTATCTAAATGAGAGTTGGCTCAGCGTATTAAAGCCTACTACTCATCATATTCTCCTCCTCATTATTAGCAAATAAGATAGCTTTATTACTATTGCTACTATCGAACAAAACAACATAATAATTCCACTTCTATCTTAGAAAAGCAACATCATCATCTAGAACTACAACCAAACCCAACTCAATTCTTCATATATTCCAATCTAGTGCATAATTATAATTATTATACTCTAATAATATACTAACAAATATGTCAAGTCAACACAGTCAAGAGGTCCAGTTGCTATTAACCGCCGAGAAGAGAGCCTCGGAGAAGGTGGCCGAGGCTAGAAAGCGTAAGGCAAGGCGTCTTAAGCAAGCAAAAGAGGAGGCGGCGGCCGAGATTGAATTGTTCAAGCAGGAAAGGCAAGCTGCTTTCCAAAAGTATGAAACTGAGCACATGGGATCGAGGGGAGATGTTGCGAAGAAGATAGATTCAGAGACGGAGGAGAAGCTCGGAGCTATGGCCCAGAGAATTGACTCAACCAAGAAGATTATCTTGGATCGTCTTATTGAACATGTGGTCACCAATGTCGATCCAAAGTTGCATAGAAACAAGAGGCACGAAAAGGCTATGGCCTCGGCGTAGAGAACAATAATTTGATTATGGACATAATAATATACAATTAGGTGGGCACTAATTGCAACTCACTCTTCCCCCTCAATTGATTTCGACTCCTTTATAATAATTGTTTTGTCATTGCACTTAAACCAACAGTATAATTGATTTTGAGTGATGACAGTGGCGGAGGGGCAAGTCCACCGGGATTCATGAGGAGGAGGAGGAGGAGGGGAGGTGGAAAGTATTGTATACTAAGAGACCCTAATTAAAATCTTTATACTTTTTGTTTTGTTCTTTTAATATGCGTGTTTGTTTTTAACGAGGCAATAATTATTCGTCATTCTCCTTTTCGTTATTTTGAGCTTGTACAACTTCCTGGTTGTTGTACATGTCGACAATTTGCAAGGCGCTAGTCGCGTCCTCAGGCTTTTTATCATCGCGTATCCTCAGATATCTCGGGAACCTAAGCGAAATACCCTTCTTACTCTCCAGGACGCCCACCGCAGCCCTATGGACAGGGGACAAGGATAAATCTGCGCATTTTATCTCCCAAACTTGGACGGATTCAAACCAGACGTCAGGTTTTAAAGAGTCGTCATAGACGTAATAGGATTTTGGTTTATCTATCACATGTTCCTTCAAGAACTTGGTATGATTCTCCAGATCTTCGTCCTTGAATCCAGTGCCTAGTTTGCAAACAGTTTGGAATTGTTCATTCTCTTCGTCGTAACAAGCCAATAGAAATCCACCATAGGCACCTGTTCGCTTGCCCTTTCCGTAGTAGGCACCAATAACAACGGCATCCACTGTATCGCCAACTCCCTCAAGATAATCTTTCTTTAGCTTGAGCCAATACTGAGATCTTTTATCAATTTCATAGGTTGAATCTAATGCTTTGACCATGAGCCCCTCGCAAGAACTCTTGACCGCTTCGTCCAAAACTTCTTGCATCTCATCAAGAGTATCGACATCTCTCGATTGCGCAAACATAAACTTGCCCGGTGTTTCATTGAAGCTTTCATGTAGAACTTTCCTCCTTTCCTCCAGGGGTAGCTTGATAAGGGACCTGTCGTTAACATGCAACAAATCAAATGCAAACAGACAAACTTTGACCTTGATCTCCTCATCCTCGCCAGCCTTCCTTTTCCTAGTGCTCAGAACTTGGAAGGGTAAAATCCTCTTCTCGGCTACATCCCATGCCACACACTCGCAATCCAAAATGAAAGACTTTGTTTCTGGCTTCACATAATCGCCAATCTCCTTCAAGACGTCAGGATATTTTCCTGCTGTATTCTCTTGATTTCTACTAAAGATGTAAGTCTTACCTGATTCGCTACGATGAATTTGAGCTCTCTCTCCATCATACTTGAACTCACAGGTAAACTTGTGCTCGCCAAATTTTTTCAACACTTCATCTACTCCTTTTGAGGGCTGAGCCAACATAGGTTTCATCGGAACCGATATTGTCGACTGGCAACCATTCTCTAGTCCATCAAGTCCATCCTCTAGTAGAACTTTTGTTAGAATATCATAGTTTGGTAATCGATTGTAGGCCGACTTAACCTGTTCAGCAGCCTCGTTGACTTCCGCCTTGAATTCATCACAGTCAAACTTGTACTTTTTGTTCTTTTTGATGTAATTTTCAACTATAATGAAAGCTCGAGCCAGTGCAACTAGTAGTGATTGCTCGGCTAGTCCGATACGAAGCTTACCTGCCAGAGATCTGACGATATATCTGGCTTCACATTCTCGACAAGCAACAATAAGAGATTGAACCTTTTCAACCTTTTTGTTCTGCACCGACTGACCCTTCATCTCGGCTATATCCTTTAGTCGATTGAATACAACCTCGACAGTGAGTGGTTTTGGCTTAAATAATAGTGTTTGATTGACTCTAGCCGTCTCTGCAATCAATCCCAGATCTCCCTTTTCTTTGAGCTCAGTTTTGATATGACTGTCCGAACGTCCAGTGGCCAGACAAATGGCCTTGATGATTATCGAGTCACCAAGACCCAACTCTAAACCCTCGTAGGCTGGACCTAGTTGATTTAGCATGAGGTAGATGCATTTAGGTAATTCCTTTGGCGAGAGGCAGATAACAGACTGAAGAAAATTCGACAAGATTTCAATCATCTTCAATCTCGAGGAGTTAGCCTCAATCTCCTTGAGAGTATTGGCTAGTGCCAAGTAGGGGATATTCTCCCCCTCTTTCCAATTGGCATCGCCGGTCGGATCATAGAGCGATGTCTTTGCCTTCTTCGTTGGCGAGGCGCTCATTTCTCTAGCTCTTTTAGTGGTTGGCGTCAGATTGAGGCTAGTTAGATGAATGAATGATCTTCTTGTTTTTGTTAGATTCCTACTGCTGGATGCAACAGCTACCAAAGCTTCTGATTGTTTCTGGTTCACTAGACAGTAGCGAGTGGTTTGTCGCGAGGTGAAAAGAGAAGCCGACGACTTGAAGTGGCTAGTGAGACGGATAGCTGATCTAATTAGCGGCTCAATGGTGGATAGTTGGTGGATAGAGTGTGATTCGATTAGATATGTATACAAGCAATATTTTTCAATGAGTATTTTAAGATGTTGTTATGTACATAATGACAGCCAATGTTTTGCTTTGTTGTTGGCTTCTCTCTCTCTCTCTTTCTCGCGTTTCCCCGTGGCACGAGCGAAAGCGTGGGGGTCGCATTGCATGCACGCTGCTGCGTCCATTCAAATGCTCAAGTCTTTATCGTTGCCTTCCCCTCCTCGCGTTAATTTTAATGAACACACAAAAAATTGCGAAGGAGACTTTTAGGCGCCAAAGAATCGGGCAAGTTTTCTTTGTCGCTCGCTCGTTCGTAAATTCGAATCTCTCGTTGTGCCACTTGTTAGCTGCGTTTGCCCTTTTTTCTCGAATCAAAGAGTCGATCGACTTCCTCTTGAATTAAATTTTGATTCCCTCCATCGACATTACAGTTAGCTATGTCGACATTTCCGCATAGAGTTTTCAAATCTGAGAGAGGAACAGAAGTTAACTGAAAACTTTTCGCTGCCGACTGACCAAATGAAACAACGACAGTCTCATGTTTCATGTCGAAGAAAACGGGAAAGCTCCATAACTCACAGCTTCCCACAAGTCGGTGGTTGACTTTGTGTTGAGTTTAGTTTAGCCGAGTGACTGATGGCCAGAGCAAAAGATGGATAAAGGGAGAGAGGATGGCGGAAAAGCGCACATGTTTGCACACTCGACAGAATTGGAATTATTACTATTTCTATTATTATCATTATTATTATTATTATTATTATGCGCGCAAACGGGAAGTTGCGACAAGATGACTGTTGTTGTCGCGGGCCCGGCTGCAACCACAATTCCAACTTGGAGTAAAACGTAGCCGACGGTCGAGGAAACTGCAGCTAGTTGCTACTGTTGTCATCCTGGTCGCCGTCGTCATCCGGAACGTGGAAGTTGAGTTGTGTCCAGCTGCCGCCACTTGTTGCTTTGGCTATCGCTTGTGGTGTTTTACTGCCTCTTCATTGTTGTGCTCGTTTGTTGTGCTGTTTTTTCCATCACAAAAATCGCTCTAAGCTCTCAGCAAATAGAATGTGCTTGTTACTGTTGGTTAGTTTGGTCAACTGGACAAGTTTCCTGGTTTGTTGGTTCTTCCAAAACTAAAAGTTTGCTCGCAAGAACACAACACAAACTCCCACAATGTTTATGAGGTTAAGCGTCATCTCGATGGATGTCGTTGTCGTTGTCGTTGTTGGCTTCAATATCTCGAGCTGAAAAGAGTCGGAAAAAACAGCACCATGTTAGTGGACGGCAAAAAAGTAACCTAAAAGTGAGTTACTGGATGACCGGTAGCCACTTGATTGGTCCTCTCGAGTGCCAAGTGAACCAAGACGGCGAGCGTTTCCTGTCGCTCTTCACTGTTTGGCAAACTTTCAAGTCTTTCTTTCTCTCAGGCGACCACCAAACTTTCATTTGTTGTGGCGCCACGAAAGTTTAGTTCGTTCACTTCCAGTGAAGAGTGTAATTAGTGCGCTAGTTAGCAATAACTCGGCTAGTGGCGGTGGTGGTGGCAGCAACAGCAGCGGCAGTGGTCGCAGTGGCAATAGAAGTGGTCGATGAACTAGATCATTTCTATTGGCGTTTGTTGCAGTCGTCGGTGGCGTCGTCGTCGTCGTCGTCGAAACTCGAACGCAACGCACTGCAACTGAAGGCAACACAACTGCGGACATTTTAAACTCCACGAAGCGAGGCGAGGCGAGACGAGGCGAGGCCATAATGTAATCCGAAAAAATGTGAAGCCACAAGTGGTTAATACCGCAGAGCGGGCGCACAAAATGGTTGCCGGCTAAGAGCAAATAGTGCAGCGGACATATTAGCAGCATTTCTGGAGTTAGTGGCTGCAAATTGGCCAACCAATGGATCGACAGACACCACGAGGCGGCACACCGACCAGCTGAGGGAGACTGCAACGCGAGCTCATAGTGGTGCTTCAATTTCACTGTTTTCCATTTCTGACCAACACCAACCACTTGTTGCCTGGTGGTGGTGGTTGTGGTGGCTGGATTGCGAGCCCACGGAAGTGAGCAAAGCCGACAAAAGGCTAATTGAAGGCAATGGCAGCGGCGCTAGATCATTGGAAAGTTGGTTGTGTAAACTAATTGCGTGCCCACTTGGCCCTAATGAATGCCTTTGGCTATCTTCCATGTGCATCATGTCTATTGTGTTTTGCTTGTGGTTGATGGCGAGCAAACATAGAAGGGAACTGCTTCAAATTGACCCAAAACACAAGTGGCCAGCTGAACTGGGCAACAAGTGGCTCAGTCGGCCCACAACATTCGCATTGATTGAATTGCAAGGTGTTCACGAGGCGGACGACAACTACATCAGTTTGAGCGAAGTGAAGCGAAGCGAAGTGTTGAAAGTTGCGCTACGTGTCTCAAGTGAGTCGAGCGAGCGAGCGAGTTGATTGCTCATACGGTTGCTCTGCTGCGCCCACTTACAAACAGCAGCGGCTCTGCCACTCACTGCCTATAAGTTTGCGGAGCTCGGATTGGATTACCACATTACCTATAGTTATCACTATTGCTGCGGCTCGAGGCAAGTCAGTTGCAATTTCAATTGAGATCATTGAGCCGAGGGCAAACCGACCAACTTACTCTTGTTGTTCTCGTTACACGCCCTCTTGCTCTCTCTCTCTCTCCCTCGTTTCGGCCTTCGCCGGAGTCTAGGCAAACAAGGCACAACTCACACTCGTGGTCGATGCAATAGTCGCCCCGGTCGAGCGTCGTGGTCGCGCTCAATTTCAATTGGACGCTCTCTTTGTTGCAATGGCAGTGGCACTGGTGCTGGTGGTTGCTAACTAGAAAGCTAAAGTGAGTCCGCCATGTTAACGCAAAGAGATGTACGCTCGCTAATACTCGCGCAATATGGTTACTTTGCCGCCACCGCCACCACCACCTCCAATCGACGACTTTGCAACTAAACAAAACTGACAACATTTCCAACTCAAACTTCGGATACAACTCCATCTCAAGCCATTTCAATAGGCGAACACAAAAGTGTGCATGTTTTTTTTCTCATCCACCACTATAATATTCTCGACAGACGGATAGTTTACCTGCCTGTCGTCTGCTAGCTGCGTCAGCAGTTACCTGCTACATCGGCCACACAACCTCTACTCGCTCCCAGCTAACAAATGCGCGAATGTTTGTGTAACAGCAGCAGCAGCAGCAGCAGCACCACCACCACCACCACCACCACCAGTCGCAAGCAGTTGAGTAGATGAGAGTCGCGCTAGTCGTGAGGCCGAGGTAACAAGTTGCCTGTCTGCCGCACGGACCACTAAGCGCCAACAACCACAAGCTCGCCGCAACCGCCACACAAACACCCACCTCTACCTGAGCATAGGTAGAGGCTGCCGCAACAACAGCGACGCGTCCATCGGCTAGACCATTCAAGCAAGCTAGCTGCCTAGTCAACAGTGCAACAAGTGTCTGCGTGTCGCTAGAGCGCAGACGCAACTATAGTTGCCGTAGCCGCACTTCGCTGCTACTGTCGTTATCGCACTCGCTTCCAAACCAACGCGACGAGTCGCAGGTGGCGGCTGGCAACAGACACCTCAAATGGTGACTCTCCCTTTCTCTTTGAATTGAATTGGCGCAACAAGTGGCCGAGCTTTTTTGGGCGCATAGGCCGCAGGTCGCAACAGCACCAGCAGCAGCGAGTCTGAGGCGCGCCGCCGCGCACACAAACTCAATGGCGATTTGCGTTGTGCGCACCAGCAGTGTGGCACTAGAAACGGTGCACTGCACAGACAAAAATGCCAATGGTAACGCACCGCGCAATACGAAATGCCTACTTTGCCAACCACTTGTTGCAGCGGCTGCAACTTGCGGCCAAGGCTGGCTGGCTGGCAGGCAGGTTGGCTGGTGAAGAGCAGAAAACAGGCACCGTGGCTGTCGACGTCGTGGTTGTCGTCGTGCTCGCCACCGTAGTCGTCGTCTTCCTGTGAGGAGCATGACACAACAAGTGGCTGCACTGTTGACTTTTCCTCTCTCGCCGGCTCGCTCTCACTTGCTCGCAACGTTGCTACAAGCGCAGGTTCAATTTGCTGGAGAGAGTGCAAATGGGAGCAGGCAATCGACTTGAGAGCCTCCTGTGATCGAGGTGATCAATTTGAATGCACCTTATGTGTGATGTGGTCAAGTGGGAGCACAAGTGCAAGTTTGAGTTAGTTGATTGGCGATGGAAGCGAGTATAAGATGACACGGGAGTTCAGTTGAATGAGAGTGCAAAAAAAAACAAAACGGCAAGACGAGCCTAAGGAGCAATCAAGTGGCACGAAACGACAGAGAAGACAAGAAATTGAAGGTAAAGATTAGAAGATTGAATTAAAGTTCTCCAGTTCTCATTGGAAAAGTCAAGTTTATTGGGTTTGTCGAACAATGAGTATTACATCAGGTACTGAGTCTTGAGTGGCCACCAAGCAACCAACTAGGACCAACTAGGTGCAACGCAAAACCTACTTCTCAGTATCCTATGTAAATGCTCGTCGATCGCCACAGAACCAGACCGACGGGATACAAATTTACTGCAAATCCAATCCACCCGATTGAATGCGATTCGATTCGATTCCATTCCATCAAAATCAATTCTGATAGATGAATGAGGGATCGAGGAGAGTATACATATTACTTTACATCAAGTCCATCATCATGTTGTCCATCATGAGACTAGAATGATGATTGCTGTTGTGATTAACACTGATGCCGCCACCGCCACCGCCTAGCGAGTGGTGGGTTTGGTGGATGTGACTGTGCTGATGGCTCATGGCAACCATCTCATCCAACAGGTGGCCGCTACCATTGAGAGAAGACGAAGACGGCGACAGGGGCGACAACGAAACGTCGATGGGCTCGCCTAAGATCGCAGAAATTACCTGTTGATGATTCTGCTGATGCTGCTGACTAGCATCAGTTGGTCTGGAAGTTGATTGTTGCTGCTCTTGCTCTTGTTGGCGGTTTTGGTCAACACGATGAACCGTTGCCTTTTTGCGCCACTTGGCTCGTCTATTCTGGAACCAAACTTGAACCCGAGTCTCGTCCAAAGCCAGACGGGCGGCTAGATCGCGGCGAGTGTAGGCGTCCGGATAGGGCGACTGCTGGAATGTTGTCTCGAGCATTGTGAGCTGGTAGTTGCTAAACATGGTTCTGTGTTTGTGGATGGTGGATAGTGACAACATTGTTGATTATAGATTCACACACCTCAATCGGATTCTTAAAATAATCAAGATGCACATGCCATTCAATCTACTAACCTCGTCTTCTTCTTCCCATTGCTGCCAATGGCTGCCCTACTTCTAACTTGAACCGGTAGCTCACTAGCAACCATCAAACTGACCGCTTGCTGTACAAATTGAATGTGTTGCTGATGGTGGCTATTCATCTTGAGTATTGAATGGTGAAATTGCACTTGACTTTTGATTTACACTACAACTAACTAAAAATCAAATGGCCATCTGGATATGAGCTAAATTTTACAAACTCGCGACAAATAAAAGAATGAAACACGGGAATAGAGAGAGAGAGAGAGATGCAAAATACGCGAATGATTATGCAATCGAAACAAGGTTTTTGTAGCAAATACTATCGACATTATGGAACTCGATTGGTGTTAATGCTTTCGTCTTTTGCGCTCTACGATAATATCAACCGATTGTAAGCTCGCTTTAACGTTACTAAATCGTGGGACCTCTTGTGTGTCCTGGTGATGGAGATGATATGGCCGACGACGACGCCGGCGTAGAAGCCAAAGCTCCCGATCAACCACTTGATGATTCTCCGGAGCGGCAAATGATAGAGAGCAAAGGGAATCACGATTCAGATAGAAGTGGAGGAGGGGAGCAAAAGGAAGCGTAGCAAACATGGTACTTGATGAGTGAGTGGGCGAGTCAATATGTCATTTAGAACTCACGAATTTGCATGAGAATTTACAACAGAAAGGAATGATGCAAAAGAGCATTCAAACTCCACTGTGGAGCTGCAACAAAGAAGTGGCACGCGCCTACCGCCTGCTGTTAATTAATAATGGAGTCAATTATCTTATGCGCTCTAATTTGCAAGCTTCATTCAGTTCATTCATGGGAGTCCATTAAACTACTAGAATTGCACACAGGAAATGCTAGAGAAATTTACACGAGTGCCAAAAATTTCGAGCTCACAAACTAAAAGTCTCTTCTACATATCTCTCTCACTCTTCAGCATCAGAGTCAACTTCCGTTGTTGCTCATTTCGAATTGCGCTCACCCCTGAACTTGGAGGGTTTTCTCACGATATCATCCCGAGTATCAATCCTAGAAAATCGAGCCCTCAACGACAATTCTGTTAATAGACCAACTTTTGCTAGCCACAGATGCGATACGATGATGATTCAATATGGCGCATGTAGCGTCACGCCCACCGCACTCCTAGCAACAATTGCTGGTGACTCATTGATTGGTGCATATTTGTATGCGCACGCGAAACAGTAACTCGAGTTTTATCATCACAAAGAGTTGCATTTTTTAAATACAAGTGACCATATGATTTGACCAAATGTCAATTTATTTGGTACGACTTTTTAAAACTGAAAGTGTCGCAAAAGATTTGTCCGATGTAGTTATAAGACGGAGGCGAAAACAAGTTCGATGATGAATACCACATCATTGCTTTTACACTCACTCAACTTGAACCTGCAGGATCAAATCGCAACGCAACACTACTGGCCGCCGAATCTTGTGACGCTGTGTTTGTAAACACAACAAAATATGTTTGTGTTCGCTGTTTTTTATTCGGCTCGTATCGTTAAACAACGAACGAATGAGAAAGAAAACGCCACAATGATAGCGAGATAGTATCAACAATACCAACAAACACCATTATATCAATTGTTCCATCAAAATTACACATAATTATTCTCTGAACCCCTAGTAATCTATTCCACGTTACCTTTCCGCTCTTTTGCATTCTACTGTTTATTGAAACTAAGAGAAATATACATATATATATATATATATATATATATATATTAAATATCATCTAACAATAGAGCCCAATTAGACAACATGTCGTCGGATGATGAGCAAGAAGATAATGATGGTGGAATATTTGACCAATTGAAATCAATCAAACCTTTTACTATAGACCAACTGTATCTCCTCCATCCAGATGTAAGCCTACCACCCTCGAGCTCTTCGGCCAATGTAAGCGATTCGGAGCAGGGTCTTGGTAGTTATCATGATCGCGAGTTGTTTCAGAATCTTGTAGAATTTGAACAACTCCGAATCAAGCTTGCAGAACTAAGAGGGCAGGTGAAAAAGTTGCACAAGAAAACATTCGATCATGTGGATAAGGTTTGGATATTGAAGGATGAGTCATTGAGACGAATTGGAATGTGTCAACAGGGTAAAATTGCCGAGACCACGTTCAAGTATAAGCAAGCCTTTCTAAATCCAAAACAATTGGACACTTTCACTCTTAGCTTCAGAGAATTGGCCGATATTATAAACAAAGAATACATCTACTATTCATTTGAAAGCCAAATGAAACGTCACAAGATTACAACCCAACTGTCGATAGCATATCAAATCGAGGAACTCGAGGAACGCGAAGCCAAACTAAAAGTGTCCATCGCAACTTTAATTGATTTTTTAAAATATTTGGGCGATACCAAATCTGAATTCGTTATACAATGTCGTAAATGGTTTCGTGGCTTGGCCATGAGATTTTTGGCCCCCCGAGAGACCACAGAGAATTATCTATTTATAGTTGCCCAATTATCACGAGGACCCGCGGGTATAGCAGATTGGTCAGCTGATTTAATAGAATGCAAACCATTCGACAGGGTTAATTCACATTTCGAAAACGTTCCTCAATATATTAGTCACTGCTCAGCTTTGCTAAGCGAATTATTCAATTGCTTAAAAATCAGAATCAAGCTAATAGAATCCTTGAATCCCAAAGACTCGAATACTGACGACGACGGGGAAGAAGTAGAAGAGTTGGGTCCAAGAGGTAACAATGGCAATTCCAAAACATTAACCAAAATCACCGCAACCACCGCCACCATCAGCAATAATGACCAAGATCAAAATTGGTCTCTGATAGATCCAAGATTTAGTTGTAGCGAGGAGCTTAATATTTCTTCGGCAAGTGGAAATTTGTTATCCGAAAGTGATGTGATAAAATTTTGCCTCCGTATCCCGGTGGCGCAAATATTCAGGGCCTATGTTAAGAAATGTCTCGACTCGAATGAGTTTCAGTTGGAGACGGATAAGAATTACGAATATATAATGCTCAAATTGTTAACCATTGGAACTATCATTATCAAAACCTATCAAATCGGCCTAGAAACATTTAATAGTATTCAATATGGGAACTTGATTGAATACCTGAGCTCTCAAATACGAAGAACTGTTATTGTTCTATCAGATCAGTGGACTGAATTCAAGCGTCGTCTTAGAGGAGTGGATGATGCCCTTCTAATGAGATTGCAGGTTGAATATGATAATTTCATCCTGAGATCAATACTCATCATTCTGGAGCTAAGACAATCTGGCATTTGGCGCCTACTATCGCGAGTGGAGCCAAATTACGAAGGTTTAACTGAGAATGAGTTAACAACCCAAAGTTGGTCCGCCGAAACGCTTCGGCCAGCCTTCATGAAACTCCTCCAAGTCACCGGATTGTCACCCCAAGTTTCCCTGGAAGATTCCACATCTCAGCAAGCTGCTCAATCATCTCCATCTAGTCCACAAGGCAAAACACCACCAACAACAAACACGTCCCATCCACAACAACAGCAACAGCATAATCAACAGGTACAATCCAAACGTACGTCACATAATCACACCTCACTCACCTACGAGTTTTCAGTTGAATGGTTCCGCGAGGTTTCAGAGCCAATGTTGTGGCATATATTGTGGCAATTCTATCATAATGCCTTCACTAGCTCATGCGATTATCATAGCGATAACTATTGGCTACAGAAATTTCACGAGAAGTCAGTCACCTATTTATTTGTTAACAAAATCCGCGACTCGCCTCCAGGCGAGTGTAGCTACTTGTTGAATTCAATCACAAGTATGGTCCTTTCGAGAACTCGCCAAGATTCGCGTCTAGTCAACTTTATTGCAACGGAAGTGTTTGATTTATCATTTAAACACGAGTCAACTAAGAATAAGATGGCCAAAAAGGGTATCAGGTCACTGATTAGATCTGCTGAGAAATTTCCAAATTTGATAAGTGTGTATTTGAGCTACATGAACTCGGATATGGTTTTAGAGGAAAACATTGTAGAGCTAATCAAGGGATGCAGTCTCAACGGTTGGTTATGTAACGACGAAGAAACCTCACTAATAACCCACTGGCTCATCGAGACTCCCATCACTTCGGTTAGGAATAGAGTTGCTCGCTTAATATTGAGCAAGTTGCTTTTGAATACTCCGGAAGTTCGCCCAGAGAAGCAATCGAGTGGATCAAATGACGGCAACATGTCCTCAAGTTCCAGTGTGATTTTGAATCAGAATCAAATGTCGCCCCGTAATTCTGTTTCCAAAGGTCCAAATGTCAGGAGTTTAACGAGAAGAGCTAATCTACAGAGAGATTGTTTTGTTGATCTCAAGTTAAGGAGAAAAATCGCCTTGGCTATCTACGAAGCTTGCAAGCATCACCAACCGGAAAACAGTGAAATTAGTCCAACTAGTTTGGGCGCCTCTGTGGAAGTTGCCTTCGGTAGTTTATATTGCACAATGAATCCAGGTTCCGAGAGCAACCTTATGGATCTATCCACCGAGTCCACCTATCAACAATTTTACGTTTGGTCTTGGCGGATACTATTCACCTTGAGATTACACATTCTAAATCAAAACGAAACAGACTGGAACGATGTCCAGAGTCGATCGGGAACAAGTAGGTCAATCAAGAACACAACCTTGCTGGACGACTCATTTCATCCCGTACCTTCAATTCAAGATTCGGAATGTTTCTCGCTGGCAGAGGGGATTAAGAGCGAGGTTCCCATGGCCTCATTTATTTACCTATTGATGACTGACGTCACCTGGCAATCGGATACTGTGGACCTATGTTTGGATCATCTAAACATCATGGCAAAATCAGGCCACCTATCACCGAGCTTGATGGCAATGGAGTATTTCACAATTTGTCACCTGAATGATCTCGTAGATCGTGTCGCCAGAGATGTCAAGTGTCAGAATTATTTCACAGCAATAATCGTGAGTAACTTCGACTCAACCAGATTGGCCTCACTCATTATGTCACAATTGGAGCACCTCAAACAATATCGCCAGTTGCAATTATCACAGTTTTATACCAAGGTTCTCATTGAGGTATCGGCTCAAATAGACAAGCAAGTTTCAGCTTCGTGGTTTTCTGGCAATGAATATTGTTTAGAGAAAATAGCTTGCCTGCTCGACTACATTGTCCGATTTAACTTTTCCACACAACGAGCTGATATTATACGTAAATTTTATGATTGCTCATTTTCCATACAAGAAACGGCGGCAACAGGTAGCTGGTTTGGCTCATTGTTTGTAACCAACTCGCTAAATGCAAACTCAACAAGAAGAGAGTTTTTGACCACCTTGCATGTATTGACACAAAAGTACAAAAAGTACACCTGGCTCCGTTGGCTAACCACCGAATGCGACGCTTTAAGGTTGGAAAAGATATGGGAGGATATAGTTGACTATTTGAGTTATAACGAAGATGCAAACTTGGACGCCGCGATCAAGAAAGTTTGTCCTCATGTCAACGCTTCCATTTTAAAATCTATCCTACCAATCAATTCCTGGATAAAACAAATACACGATATCATGGAATCCGACCTGAGCCATCCCTTGTGTCCCCTGATTTGGTACAACTTTTTCCTCAACTACTTTGCCAACTCGCTTAACGGAGTTTCGGTTGGTTTGAAGCTAGTGCCAGTGGAAATGGTGGATAAGTTAAAGTCACGTTTAGACTCATTGATTAACTATCACCTATTTAAGCAGAGGAGTTGGGGAACAACAGGTGGTGGTGATGGTGGTCGAAGTAGTAACAATATTCAGCAGCAAAACTCGTTGACTCGACTGTATAAAGCCTACCGCTTGTGGCTATTGGACTCCTCACTTCGAGATGCCTACGTTGATGTCGGTCGATTGAAGGAAGATTACCTGGTGCCGCTTCTTAAATCTGTACTGGAATCCTCGATTGAAGACGCTTGTTTGCAGTATATCGATATTCAGAGTATTGAGAATCAGAACAAGAATCTAATTCAAGTTTGGTCAACGGCAACGCGACTTAACGGTAACCACTTGTTGAAAGACATGTTTTTTGTGCAGAGCAATCAGGATGACTCAATGGAAATTTTGACGAGTTTGAGTGATGAAGCTAGTGATGCTGTTAGTTTGATAGCAAAGTCCAGCTATGCCACAAGTGGCCAGCAAAGCAATCAACGCAACCTAGACTCGACGCCTGCTCCCGAACAGAATCGCTTGTTAGCAAACGCCGAGGAGGAGTTGAAGAAACCACTCGACGAGTATAACCTTAGCAATGGCAACTCATCAACTACCTATAGATCGTTGGAGGAAATGATTCAAACTATACACAATAATTTCCATATTGTATTCGACGAATCCTCAATGTTTGGCGCAAACCTTATCGAGCTCGATAAGACCAAGGACGAAATAGTGGATCTAGCGGAGAATCTCTATGCAAACAAACGGCGCGAGATTGTGCGAATCGTCCGGTGTGTCGAGGGTGACGCTTGCATTGGCCCGGCCAGAATTAAGTTTGAAATTGAGGAGGCAACCATTGACGAGAAAAGGAACCAGTGTATTTTAAATCGCCGGCGACAATGCGAGGAAGTCATTATGTCCATGCTAATTATGCCAACTCAAAAGGTAGTCAAATCAACAGTTTCCATTGAGGAGCACGTGAAGCAACTTGTTGATGATCCAGGAAGAGCAAAAAAAGTAATTGAGTCTCTATTGAAATGGATCAGCGAACCCAAAGCCTACGACCAAATGAACGGTCCGTACCATCCGGCCAACTACCTGCTCAAGACAATCCTCGAGCTCATGTCTGCAAGCGAGCATATAAACACCTATAACACAAAGCTGGTAGATATTTGCATCGAACATCCGGGAAGTGTGCAGATTTTTAGCCCTTTCATGTCCCCGTCATCTTGCTCCAGTGAATGCTTTTTGGATTTGTACAAAAAGATTAGCTCCAACCAGCAAACCCTAGGCCCCATTGCCATGTTTGTAATGCTGAGCAAATTTGATGTAAACCATTGGCTCAAGTCAATCAAAAACAACAAGCAAATGCATCATGAGCTCATTAAGACCACCTGTTTCGCCTTGAAATGTATGGGCAAGGATTTGGACGAAAGTTATGTGCTAACATTCGAACTCTATAAGCGTCATCTATATCTCGAGTTGGCGGCACCCGATCGCCGGAAGCCAGAGGAGATAGCTCTAGTATTTAGCGAGTTTCTTAGGTATATGGACCAACAATCGCTGGATCCTAGTTTATGGTTGGACTTTTTGAACATAATTGGACTGGAGCGTAATGTAACAACAAGAAACCAGCAGCAACAATCGGACACCATTAGCATGAATAGAAGCATAGCGTCTATGCCACAAAAGTCTCGCAACAGTGATAGGGATTCAGATTCAGCATCCGTCTTAACCCAAACACCTAACTTGGATTATGAGCACTCGCAATCTCTAGATTCGAGTGAAATTTATTCAGATCTCCAGCGATTAGCGGATAACCAAATGATACTAGACTACCATTCGCTAACGGAAATGATGCAAATGTTAGACCAATTTGTTCAGTCTAAAAGAGGCTCGGTTGACGTAACACTAATCGAGTATTACAACGATTATTTGGATAAGTTCAGCTTGGTGCTGATGAGCTTGACTTTTATGTGGCTCAAATCAATTGGCGACCAGTATCCCGATAACCTTCCGTTGGTTTGGCAACAATTCATTGGCATATGGTACGATTGGGTTTTTCTAACAAAAAATTGTCAAAATGTTGGCAAGACGAGCTACAATCTAATGGCAAATAATTTTGTCCACACGCTCAAGTATATGATACAAAAGCTTCCCGAAAATAGGCAAAAGATCCTCCAATTTACCTTATCAACTCTAACTCAATATGTGACGAAAACAAAGGAGGTTATATACCTGGAGCTAACGATCTTACAAAGATGTCTCAAGAAACTACCATGGTC
Organism: Aculops lycopersici; assembly: GCA_015350385.1. Classification (NCBI taxonomy): domain Eukaryota; kingdom Metazoa; phylum Arthropoda; class Arachnida; order Trombidiformes; family Eriophyidae; genus Aculops; species Aculops lycopersici. The sequence continues at coordinate 2,650,596 of WNKI01000003.1, read as the reverse complement.
CAGTTTGCAAGCTTCTCCGGACGACTATGATAACTTGGCCGCCCTATCGGAGCAGGAAAATTACAACATGTCCGATTTGGTTAGCTTTGTTTTATCTCAGTTAAATATTAGAGACTCACTAGCTGTGATCCACGAACGCCTACGGGCTGAATCAACAGGTGACAACGAGGATTCCATTTACCAAGTATTGTCTCATGTGGCCGAGCGATTAGCTACCATTATCATCTTACAATCAAGCCACTTGAAAGGGTTTCGTTTATTCGGTGGATACTTTACACTAATTCCAATTGATCACGTCACCAGGTTGTCCTCACTAATATCTTCTCGCATGGAGTATGTCAATTTAGAGCACAGCCAAACTAACAAGTTGTTGGTTAATTTGTTGCGCTTAATGTGTATCAAGATAGATCTAACAAATAATGGCATCGGTGGAGGAGCGAAGGGCCAGAATGAGTCTACGAATAACATTATCGGATCAAATTCAGCAGACGATATGGAAAGATCTCTAATCTACGCACAGTTTGTATCGAATTATCTCATTGATTTGATAAAAAACCATCCAACTGTAATACAACACCATCAGGCCTACCTGCGCGCCGTTATCGACAACTCGCTACAAGATCTCAAGAATCTACTATCACCAAATGTGGACATGAGCCAGAAGACACTGATTTACACCAATCTATTGGAGTGCTGCAATTGCGAGAGTTTGAACCAAGAGTCTCGCTTGCATATAATCAAATGTTTCATTGCCTCTGAAATAATCAAGTCGCGGCCAATAGTTGTGATGGAATTGTTTCATGCGATAGGAAAGATAATTCGCGACGGAACAATACTAGTCTATGCCATCGAAAGATTGATTGCTCTTTACTTGAAACTTAACGGCCACTACGACAAGGTACTTAAAAGCTTCTCGCTAAAAGTGTTACCTAGCGACCTGTACCTAGGCGCCTGTTTTGAGGACAACGCACCGCTTGCTTTGTTGGTTTACTTCGAGTCCCTATATCGAAACGGATTGGATGACTCACAAACGAGCAGCCAGTTGGCAACAGAAGGTGAGAAATTTCAGGTGGTTAACAACAACAAGATATGGTCAAGTTTTTTCCATTGGATTAGTCGGCTATCAATAGTTCAAAGTGCAACGAGCCCAATAGCAGCAAACGATGCGGACATTGTAGATTTGTCAATCGAAGCCAAGATTTCGATTGCTTGGCTCAGGCTCATTGATATGCTCGAGGTCAACCTGCAACTATTGGTGCTCAATTCCGAATCAAGACCTAAAAGCGCCAACTCGGATACCAAGAGTGAGACTGAATCGTTGAGCTCGCAACCGAGTGGCACTGGAACAACAAGCCTATCGACGCGCCAAAGAAAATCGACCGCAGCAGCAACAGTGGCATCGGCCAAGTTGATTTCTAGTCACAAGTCATTAGTTGATTTTATTAAGCGGCTTATGTCTATTTACGATTCCTCAAACACTGGTGGCCTGTGGTCCTATTTGAAATACTCGCGATCCTACGAGACCAGCCGGATTTCGCTGATTGCCCTGGCAGTTGCCTGCTTCCTCTCGGATCGAACGTTGATTTGTTCGAACCTTGTAGCGAGCCAAGGAAAATCCGAGGTCTTGTCTGATGATCAAGTTGCCTCATCTGCCGCCATTGGAAGTTTGGCCACTTTGAGGGACGAAGTGGGAAAGTGTCGGCGCTCTTGTTTAGTCAAATTAGAATCGGCGCGACGGGCGAAGCACTATTCAGAGTATGTGCAGTTCATTGAAGCATTGATAGAGAGTGTCAATCAAAACGAAAAGGTCCAATATAGTGAGGGGGTGCAACTGATAACAACCTTCGTCAAGGGTGCATTCTCGCCGAAGTCGCCGGCAACTGTAGCTGCTTTCCCCGCGTTCCCACCTACGACATTCACACCTACCGGTCAGCAAACGGTAGCGACTGACGCCAGACAACAACAACAGGTGTCAGCTGCAGTCGATGGGTCGATCGATATCATTTGTATCGAGAAAATATTGCCAACTTACAAGTAAGTGGAGGTTATATATATAAAGTTGACATAGGTCTGCTTATCGAGGCTCCAGCAACTAATTATACATCCGGTTCGTAGATAAATTTTAACCGATTTTTGTATCGTTCTTAAGTCATCTGTATTTTTTAGTATCAATGGTTAGCTCAAACTATCCAAACTGTCTGAGCGACGCAATGGGTACAACTCGATCGCTAGGTTCAACACTGGCTCCACCGGTGGCAGTGCAGGAATGTCGGCGGGGTCACCAACAACAGGTGGATAGAGTCGCACCGCGTCCATCAACTCGGGAAGCCAGCCGATCTGGAGAAGATGCGGAGCTGGTGGTAGTGCCAGGCGCTCAGGTAGACTAGGTAGAGCTCGTTCCTTGCGACATATTTGAATTTGATGAATCACGTAGGTGTCTCGGTACAGTTCCATCCATGAGCGGTGGACCGATCGGTTGATTGTGGTCACATTGAAGTCGCGCATGCAGAGGTGGCGCCAAAGTGACTCGCCCTGTTCAAAGATAAGTTTCTTGAATTCATTGTTGACTTGTGACATTCTGATTATTGATTCGATGCTCAGCTTCTTCAAAATCTCCAATTTCATCTCCTTCGGTAGCCCAATGAGTCCGGGCGAGATAACTTCGATTATTTGGGCCACATACTTCTTCAAGTCGGCCATGAATTGCTTGTGCCTTATAGAGTGGCCTGCGTCGTTGTTTTCTTCGGTCCCATTGTGGAAAAATGATTGATACAATTCATGGTTACTCTGCTGAGAGCCATTACTTTTGGTGGAGCTATATGATGATGATGATGATGATGATGATGATGATGATGATGATGATGATGATGATGATGATTTAGTATCGTGATCATAATGCGAGGCGTTATATTGTTGGTCACCATGGATAATGTATGGAGAGTTTTCCTCGTCAAAATGAACTCGAATTTTGATAGTATCTGAAATGGGCTCCTGATTTAAGTTCTTGGGTGCCGATATGATGACCATCTTGTGACTCTGGTGTCCAAATGGAAGCCCAACAACGTGTATCAGAGTTGTCAGGATTCCATCGTGAAATTTAGTTGGCTTGTGAAGTAGGTAACGTCTGATGTAGGTGGCTCTAAAGCCATACAGGGCATAGTCTACATATGGCTCCTCGACAACCTCAAAGCCAGAGTCGACAAATGTGTCCAATAGGTACTTCGAAAAGACCTCCAATTGCCCGGTCGTATAGAAGAGTCTGTTCATTGTCTGATCGCTCTTTTTGTTTCGATACTTCCAAGGCCAATGTGCCATGCATTAATATTGCTTCTTACCATTCAATCTTAATTTGTCTTCAAATTTCACCGTAATATCTCTTCACAATGGTCGATTAATATAGTAGTCTGCTGAATAGATGGTATAGATTGCGTAATGATTTTATTAAATTTGTTGTTGTTGTTTACATACGCAGTGAAAAAAAATTGTTTTGACGGATGCATCGGTAGAGGCTCTGTGCCGCACAAGCTGTGCGACCAATGAAAGATTCCTGCTGTTTCCAGAACATTCCAAAACACTTGTTCAAGCTTCCATGTGAGCAGATCCAAATTGTCCAATTTACCAATGAGACCCTGGTCATGAGACTTCTATTTAATCATGTAACGATTCATTTTTGCTAGAGAGGATCTCTTTTCGTAATATTCTATTCGTAAATTTAAAAAATTATATCATGTCCGAGCCACCGAAACCTCAGCAGACTGATGTGGATGCTTTGGCACGAGATAAGGTCGATGAGATTGAAAAATCATTGGATGCTTCGGGGGAACATAAGTTGGATGACCTAAACAGCTGGCTCTCGATCTTAAAGCAAATTATTACTGCTGCGGATCTGCATAGGACCAATGATAAGAGTAGTAAGCAAGATCGTGAGATTGACCCGAAGGCCGAAACAGGTGATAGCATTTACGCCGACTATGCAGATGATAATGAGCAATTTAACGCCGTCGATTTGACCGAACAATTTGCCACCAATTCTGTCAAGTGGACCATCCGAGTTAGAGCTTTTAAGATTGTGCACCGAATCGTGCAACTATATCTAAATGTTTTAGCTACAAGTAACAAATCTTTAGCAAACAGGACACCAATTATAAAACAGTTGCCAGATTTAGTAAGGCTGTCTTTTGTTGCAGCCACCTCGCCTTTTGATGATCTCAAAGTTCAAGGATTCGAGATGTTCAAATTTATCATTGAGAAGTTCGCAGCTGTAGAAGATAAGGAACTACCTGGGCATTCCATCTTGGAGCAATATAAGTCCCAAGTTTTGTCAGCCTTAAAGCCTACTTTCAATCCTGATGCCCCTCCCTATATTACTGCGATAGCTAGCCAAGTTTGCTCCTCATGGATTTGTTATTACATAGAGAAAGACCCTATCAGTCTCAAGCGAACTTACCAGTTCATGCTATTGTCAATAGAGAAATTAAAGAACCAAAGTGTCAATCAGAACAGCAAGTTATATACAGAAAGCGAACTAGAGCAAGAGCGTTTATATATCCTAGGCTCCTGGGCCCGATTGTATATTCAGGCATCAGACAGCGCGGCTACCGATACACTAAATAACAATAACCCATCCAAAAAAGAGCTGGCCGAGCTGGTGAAACCTCAGATTGACTCAATCATTGATAGTTGGTGGGAGGCATTGAAGGACTTTGCATTGCTGACCATGCCTGCCCCCAAGTTCATTGGTGTATCTCACGACAGTCAACACGTTTATACCAGAGATGTGGCGTTGAGACTGTTCGAGCCAATTTGGTCGGAGCTTGTCTTGGCCGTCACCATTTGGATTTGCTCCTACAAATCATTTTCTGAAGATAATTCACAACCTAAAGGACCCGAACATTCTGTTAACAACAACTACCAGAACAACAAGCAACAAAACTGTGATACTAGCAACAAATCCCCTATCAGATCAAGTCAAAGAAAGTATTTTAAATTCGTCTCAGGTTTGTTACTGCGTGAACTGTGCAAATGTCGACAAAGTGTTAAGCAATCCAAAAGCACTATTAATGAATCAACTAGCAACGTATTTAGATCAATACATCTATTATTGAATGATGATAATACCAGAACGTACCTCCTCGAATCGCTTGAGGTAACTGGAGAGTTTTACTCAACCCTTTCGATTCTATACAATGATCGTCTAAAGAATAGAGATCCCATTTCGAAGACTATCAAAAGTTTACAGGATATGCTTTTTGAAATTATTGTCGTCAAAATCTCGTCAGATCTGGATCAAGTAAGCTATGGGTTAAATCATCTGTGCAATCAAATCTCGACTCAGTTGCAGGCTATAGAGGAGGCCGATGTTTTGAAGTCTCAAAGCGAAGACGCTCTTATAAAATTATCTACCTACCTCAGTAGCTTGATGCGCCTCTTTAAGGTCAATTGTGATCAGATTATAAGTAACGCGGAGCTACTTGATCCTTCGGTTCAGACATTCAGACGAATCATGGCTTTCGAACGAGATCCCTCAATTGGCGTTAGCTTTCTCAATCACCTATTGAGTTTATACCAATCAATAGGACAGGATAATGTGAAAACTCTCGCCACAAGATTGTTTGATACCCACTTGGAGATAGTCAATCAATTAGTACTCAAAGGAAAAGAAGGCGATAAGGAAAATCTTGCGCGCCAAGTTTCATACCTCGATTCGCACCTCAAATTTATCAGGAAGACCCTTGACAGTTGTGAGCCCACAGGACGTCAGTCTTTATTGAAGCAATTGCTCGAATGCATGACTAAAGTGATCACCACTGAAAGCAGAGATCTATCTAATCTATTCGCGAGACATTTGGATGGTTGCAAGAAAGAGCTCCCCGATGATTTCAAGGTTTCACTGACTGGTCAGCAACGTCAAGATCTCGACAAATTCCGCGAGTCTCAGATGGAACATAAACCGGTCGCTCAAGCAAAAAAACCTGCAAGTGCTCAACTTGGTCCCTCCAAACTGCCAACCAAGATCACTCTGAAGGCTGATTTCAGTAATTTTTATGGCAAGAAGTAAATGTTATAAAGAATTTCAAGACATGGTTCAATCTTCGCATATCATGCAATTACAGTTGCTGTCTTTCAAAAATCGAATCTTCGCTTTAATTGACCTATTTTTGTGTGTCCATTTTAGACTACTGTACAAAAGAAGTAAGTTTTAAAGACTTTCAGTCGTCAATATCACGACATAATTAGATTTTGTTTGTTTGCTTGTTTCGGGTGGTCGAGGGTAATAGTAGGTAGCACCAGCAGTTGTTGTTGTTTAATATAATATTTAGTTCTTGTGGTTGCATCACTAATTATGAATTTTGATTGCTTTCTCCAAGTAATTATATCGGGATCTCTTGGGAGCTTTGTTTACATGCTCCAAGCCCAACCATGGTTTTGGTTGTATTTGAGCTAGACTCGTTACTGGAACATTCATATGAAAGTCATCTTTGTTAACGATGTACTCGTTGTCCTCATTTAATACATTCAAACGTCCGGATGTCACAATGGCAAAATGATACTTTTCGAACTCCTTGTCTGGCACATCTAACTTCTTCTGGATTCGCTCTTTAACACTGCTAAATGGTTCCCTATTAACCAATTTAATAAAAAATGGCACTCCAAATGTTTGCCACGGATCCTTGAAGAAATGCGCAACCGGAACGAGGAAATCATCACCTTCAATTTTAACCTCATCTAATGGGGTCTCTTCTATCCTATATGTCTTGTTGCCAGTTGGATTTAAACACTCTAATAAAACATCATCTGGTAAAATTGATGTTATTTTGAAACTTGTTATTTCAAGGCAGCGTAATTTTCCTGAACCATTTTCACTTAGTTCAACAAGCTTCTTTGCTTCTTCCAATAAATCATGAACAGTTCCATTCTTGTTAGGGTATAATATCAGTTCTTTTTCCTCTTTTAACTTACCATTCATCCAAACACAAGTAAATTGTTTCTTATTTTCTAACTCATTTATACGAATTGTTAGGTTCTGGTAATAAATCTTCTTTGGAGTTCTCTGTTTGATCGTTACAAGTATATCCTTCAGGGTGCCTTCAAAGTTGCATCTCAGTGCATTACCTGGACCCTCGCGATATGACTGGTTCCTAAAGAATTGTAATAAATATGGGTCAGTTCCCAAATGTTGGGCGACAGCTTCGGCCATTTGATCATAGTTGTTTTTCAGTGACAATTCCAATTTGAATCCAGGGTCGTTTGGTATAGTTTTATCACAGAATGTTACTTCAATGCGACATGATAGATCCTTGTAATAGTCATCTACTGTTGAAAATTCACAATTTGTATAGAATTTTCGATCGCGTTGGAAGACAAGAATCTCTCCATCACCGGGCGTATGATCCACGAAGTCGCTCAGAGTACCATCTTCGGTGAAATGTAACTTTTGAACCGATGACTTGAACTCGACGTAAACTTCTAGCTCAGTATCTTCCGGGTAACCGGCAATTGAGTTGAGATGCTTCAAAAGTGTGGCTGCATTCATTTCAATGGATATAAGTGAATGCCCACAATATGTTAGAAATTTGTTTGCTGGGTCGTACAACTTGAAGAATACCAATATAGATACATCTTTCGAGGGATCATGAGGTGGTAAAACTGTGATGCCAGAATCAGGTTTGATCAGCTCAACAAACACTGACCAAGTGTTACTCATTTCGCTCAATTCATAGACAACCTTTTGCTGGTACTTCTCGTAATCTAAACTAGTTGGTCGAAGTAATGTTTGGTCATCATGAGCAGTCTGCTGGATGGGCCAGAATCTAATAGCTTCAACTGGATACTTCATGAGTGTTGCAACAGTCGACACAGCTTCTCTGAGTATAGCTTGTTTCCTAATTCTGAAAACTTTTGGTTGAGACTTCTCAGAATCATATAGATCATATCCACAATGACCAATGAAATTATCCTCGGTATAAACATTCAAGTTCATATACAAATGTGCTTCATTTCTTTCTCTACGCCTTTGAGCCTCTTGTCTGAATTCTTCTTGTAATCTTTCAACGAGCTGTTCCGGTATGTCGGATTCTTCACATTTCTGAAGGACATTTTGTAATTCGCTGTCCCGAATGTAGACCAACATATAAGCGTTTGTGCAATGTTTTACACCAATGTCATCATCATTACCACCGAAGTTGTGATCTATTGCCTCTTGCATTGTGCACCTTGAGACAACGTCATCATCAAATTTGCACCACCTGCCATCGCCTTTTGGGTTTATAAAGACAACATAATGTCCACCATGATTGTCTCCAGAGTGAACCAACACAGCGTGTAGAGTATACGTGGCCGGAGTCGATTCTTTCTCTTTGAGATATTCGTCTAAATCTAGATGTTCTGGAAATTCAAATCTATCATTGATCTTGACATTGGTGTCCGTTATCGGATCGTATTGAAATCTTAATAAGTGTAGATGTAATACAGGAGGAAAGTGTTCAAATGTTATACCCTTTTCAGCTGCTTGCATGCCGAGGTGGCCAGCATCGTACTTGTTGTCACCATCTAGAGTTTCAACTTCAACATAATCTTTGAAAGATTCGTGTATGTTACGTTTACCCTTAACATTGAGTTGTATGTCATAAAATGGTTCATTGCGCGAAGATGAGCAGTCGACATGTTTGCATCTAATAAAAGAGATCATTTTCCCTTCAAACAATTTTGGAATAGTGCCCTCAACACAAGTTCCCTTCATTTTGCTCTCCATGTTATCCAATAGAACACGGCACAGCTCCTGGACATCATGTTGCATGAATGAGTCTAATGTTTCCCAACCAAAGGATTTTGTCAACTTCTTAGTACCGACTGGCTTATCTGAGAATTGTAAATGATAGAATACGCGTTGCAAAGCCAAAGCAACGGATCTAACTGGATCATCGGATTCTGTGGGCATTTGATAGACTGCTTTTCTTAACTGATTTGTGAAAAATAATGTTTGCAATAGTGAATTCATATAGCAGGTGGCGCCTTGATTCTTTAGACCAACATGACCAGTGTGCTTCTTACTATCCCAACTAACTCCATGAGGTGCGTCAGCTGAGACCCAAACCTCTAGTATGATTGTATCGTCTTTTACAAAACCCTTCTCTGGATCAGTAATGTCTGAGATTGATAGAAAGTGGCTAAAGCCCCAGTCGTTTTCTTTGCTGTAGAAAACATGTTGGATTCTTCTACTAATAGGTTGGCAGCCTTCTTTTTGGGGTATGATACGTAAATCTGCCTGCGCATTACAAGACCAGGTTGTTGATTCGGAGTCGCCATTGCATTGCAGAAAGAAGCCTAGGGATTTTTGTTGGCCAGCATTCTGACCCTGTCTGTCATGACCAGCAGGTTGTGTACCAATCCTAGGCATTGCCATAATTTTCCATGGTAAGTTCCTTACATAAACTGGTGGTGAAAGAACACTTTCTTTAAGGTTACTAAAGTCTTCAATTGTAAATCTAATGGTCGCTTCACTTTGACTTTCAACATCGGCGGCATCCTGTTCTTGTTGTTGTGTCGGTTGTTGTTGAGGTTGGGGTTGAGGCTGTGTTGTTGGCTGTTGTTGTGGTTGTTGTGATTGTGGTTGGGATTGGGGTTGTTGCTGTTGCTGTTGCTGTTGTTGTAGTTGTGATGTTGGTTGTGTGGGTTGTTGTGTCTGGTTTGTGTTATTATTGTTTGGTTGATCCATGATGATAATATCAATATTGTTATACTAATTGAATTAATGATGAGTCTGTGTAGAATGAAGTTTGATGACTGACGTTGAAAATGCGTGGCAATGGACACCGATTGTTTTGGTTGCTGTCTATCGTGTGTTTAATAAACCTTCTTGGCTAATAATTAATATTGACGACGCTGTATAATATATAATAATGTAATGTCTTCTTGACACAAAAATCAATCTAATAGATGGTGTTGAGAATAAATATGTTGTATTCTTATTTATAATATCAGTTGATTGAATACATTATAATTAAATCTTTACTCTCCCTCCAGTTCGATCACTATGCCTAAGAGGCAGACTTTTTCTCTCTCGCGCCGCACATTTTTTGGGCAAGACTCGCCGCAGAGAAGCAGTGGCGATAGCGGCAACCACTGGTAAGTAAACGCAGCAGCAGCAGCAGCAGCAGCAACGACAGCGGCACCAACGACAACGACGGCAGCGGTGGCCGCTTGCTGCTGTGTAGTTTGCATTCTGCAGACTACCGTCGCGACAATGGCAACCAGCAGAGAGCAGTAAACTGTGTTAGGCTAGCGACGATAGATGATGGCCGCCGCACAAAGCCCATAGCATACAGTAAATGCGATCCAAAACTAGTCTACACTTTTTTCCCCTTGAATTTTTCACCTTCTCCCACCCATCCGCAGCACACACACACAAAATTTCCTTTGTTCAACATAATGGTTCAATGTTGTGTAGAGCATTCCTGTGTCAAAGTTTAGTTCACCCTCAGGCCGAAATGGCGCTCTTTGTGAGAGCAGTCTTGGTACAAATCTAATCGAATGCGAGTAGCAGTTTTGTGTCGAACAACAAACAAATGGCTTCACTTTGCACAAATTCTTGGGCCACTTGTTTCATAACTACAGTTCTGGCGAACTGTAGTTTTCTCGCTATTCAGAATCATCTTATCGAGCAGAGAAAAACTTTGTCTTGTTTTCTATGTTAACTCCGTCATCCATTGTGAAATAACACACAACCAGCCCGCGTCACGCAAGATTCAATGAGAACCCCATGTGACATTGTCACGTTGATTCGGGATCGATTCACACACGCCTATTTGCGAATGGAAAAGGTCGATGCTTTCAGGTAATTTTTTAGTGAAAATTCGCACTTCAAAGTGACCGATGATCCCGAGGCTAGCCGAAAGTTTTTTCATCTTCTCAATGGACAGTTCGCAAACATGATGCACTAATTTCCACAATTTGATAGATGGAAACGCAGAGCTCCACCAATATCCATCTGATTTGATTCTCTAGAAGAAGCGCTCATTTCAAAAATATTTTCTTAATTAGTGCGCCTCCGTCTCACCAGTGGCGGATTTTACATGCATTTGTTTACCTTACTGAGCTACCGTTGTGTTCACGAGAGGCTCATCAAAACCCATTGATCGACAGGTAGACTTGTTGTTGCAGTGATGGCTCTCAGATAACTGACTTATAAAGGTAATTATCATTTTTACTCATTATTATTGCAAAAAACACCAACCACCACTATAAAATTGGATTCATATCTCATATCCTGGAACCAAATTCAAAGAGACTAGTCTCATAACTGATGTCCAAATGCAAATAGTTGACTTAGAGCAAACAGTAGCCTTAGTATTAGTAGCACCAATCTCAGCAAGCTCAACAACTAATTGTACAACAGAAACTCTAATAACAATAGCAAGATAATCGACCTACTGGCACCAACTTATTTCTTGCAATAGAACCGCAATCGACTTCCTTAGATAGATGAATCTATGGAAGACTATTTGTTAAATATTGATCATACTTGATAACCACCTACTTATTACATCACAAATTTGACTGTACCATGTTATTATTACGCTAGCATCTTTGTATTCTGAAAAAAACCTATATTTATCCCAGACAGGTTTTGCAAACTGAGGTCATCTCGAGAGAGGAAAAAAATCATGTATCGAGGATCTCGAAAGTAGAATTGATTTGAATCATGGAACAGTAGCTTATATTTTCTAACAATTAAGGACTTGACTTGAGTAGATCTATAGTAATATATTGCCACCATTATCCTAATAGGAAAAAACTAGCAAGATGTTCAAGAAGGGCCCTGATATCGACAAGAAGAAACTCCTACTTAAGGCTTCAGATGTCAAGAGGGATTCGTTTACTCGATTGAAGCACTTCAAAACTCTCATTGAACATTCGGACTACAACGAACTACCTGGATTGTTCAAGTCACATTTCAGTTTTATATATCATACCTTCATTGACGCATTTTCAACGTTTGATTGTAACTCAAAACAAAGACGCGATGATTTGGATTGCATATTGTTTATGTTGGAGAAGATATTGATTTTCAATCCAGAATTGATTAAGAAAAGATGGCAGTTCTATAGTATTACCTTTGTTATGCAAAAACTCTTGCATAACAACAATACCTGGCGCCTCCGACAAGAGGGAGTGCGACTATTTGTCCTTTGGTATCTAATATTAAGCGATGAAACTAACTTAGAGCTGCAAACTATGTTTGGCTCTCTGGTGCCGAATCTACTACCACCCCTTGCCGTCCAAACTGTTAGTAACAAAGGTCAGCAGCAAAACCTAACCTCACCTACAAGTCCACCGATTGGTATGCAACATCAGCAAACACATTCCCCAATCTCACCACAGATTTCTTCAATTCTAAATAATAACAATAATAGTAACAGCAACAGCAACAACAACAACAACAACAATAACAATAACTCCCCACAAGTGCCCATAAAATTATGCTCCATTGACCCACTAGTGCCTATGCATGCCAATGAGCAGATGCCAAATGATGAAGTGTCACTCTATTTGGACAGTTTGTTACAATTTATGGTCACCCAAACCACGAAGCCATGTTGGAGTTCAACTGATGATGTTAGATTGCACCAAGAGCTAGGCTTCTCGTTTCTATTCAACATGTTCAAGCAAATATATTTGCCACACATATTTCCAGATTTCCAGATATCATCATCCCTATCAACTAGACCTCACCTATCAAGTCATTCCGTTCAAAAGTATGTCGACGACGAGCATTCATTCGATGAACAGACTAGCCATTCATCATCATCATCGCACCATAGACAGGCAATAGCTGGTGGTCAACAGAAGCAGCCACTTATGGCCGCGCCCAGACCCCTGCAAATAAACTTGAGACAACAGACGGGACTGCTGGCCATGAACCAAGCGGTGTCACCTGGACACAGAAACAAGGGTGATCTTGAATATCAACTACAACTAAGCCTGTATCAAGCAATAGTCATCAGGTGGTTGACTCGTATCATGCGTCAAGACATGATACCCGGTCAAGATGAGCTTATAAAGTCGGGTAGCAACAACAACATGATGGCTAGAGACATGTCGTCAACTCAACTCCAAGAGCTATCTCAAATTAGTGATGGCAATTCAACTGCAATTTTTAACAATATGGAAACGACATCGCGCGAAATGGAAGTGGCCAGGCGAGTGGCCGGAACTTGGCCAGAAAATATCGCCGTTATCCATGAGCTCTTCCGGCGAGCCTTCCTAAACTACCATCAACCTGCATCAATGAAGCGTGTAGTTAATGTATACAAAGAGTGGATTTGTAACGGTGGTCCAAATTTAAATCAATCCGCGGGACCAACACGAAATCAGAGACTAGGTTATACATCATTCAGCGACCTGTTGCAGACATTTGTTCTTAACTCCTCAAATGCCTTCGTGGCACGGGTGCATAATCCCTCGATGTTAGACGAACAGGTGGAAATGTGCAAGCGTATTATGAATATATACAGGTACATGGTGATGAAGATTTATATGAACACTGCAACCTGGGAACAGCTACTTAATGTTATGTTGTCCATAACCGAGCGTCTATTTTCCATTGAGCCCCCGGAGAGAAAGGAGATAACGATTGGCGGGCGTATTGCTCCCGCCTTTTTCCAAACATTCATAGTATCCTGGATCAGGGCAAATTTGTATGTTCACATTAGTAGTCAAATGTGGCACGAGTTTCATCGAGTTATGCAGAGTTTAATTGGATGGCGCGAGCTTATTGAAGAGTGGAACACAACTATGGGATCTCTAACTAGGGTTCTAGTCAAGCATGTCTACGGATTGAATCTAACCGACTTACCTCTAGATAAACCCCAAGATAGAAAGCGACGGCCACGAGCAATGAAAAGTTTCTCCACCGCTGAATCCATGAGTCCAGATGGAAAACAGCAATCTGGCGTTGGATCATCGAAGGTAAGCGGTGTTGCTTCAACAGGTGTTAGTGGTGCTAATCAATCTCAGGGTGCCACTGCTGCACAAAGGCCTGGTGCAGTTAGATTTGAGACAGCCAACTCCAAGGATTCGAGCCAACGAGCGGCAGGTAACTTGGTTAGAAGTTGTAGTGATGGTTTTCTTTACCAGAGTCGCGTGAAATTGTACAATTCAACCATAAACGCTAGTCTTCCGCTAAATAGCCAGCTGAGACGCATCAAGTCGGAGTACCTGATGATCGATTCGGACATTAGCTCAAAATATGGCCGCCGATCCAGTTCTCCATCTCACACTGATGTGATGGACGCAACTAGTCTCAAGGATTCAAATATTATCATTGAACATGATCATGCTAGCGTTTCAGGTGACGGACATGCCAATTCAAAATCTGGGCCCATTTCAAGCAACGACCAAAAATCTAGTGGCAGCAGCAACAGTAGGAAGCAAGACGACTCAAGTCAAACTCAACAGCATAGTAGCGACAACAAGTGTGTCCTACTTGGTGGTACGATTCGCGGTTGGACCAATGAGAACTCGGTTATAATGTGGCGCCGGATGTTGGGTTTATTTGGAAATATAAACCACATTGAGGATCCAGAGAATCACCTGGTTGCCATCAGATGTCTCGCCTCGATCTTGTGCGATTTTATTAAGACTCGCGAGAACCTTGGCGTCAGTTTAGAGAATCAATGTTCCCCCGAGCAACCAACTCTAGTGCCACCCTACACTTACTGTGCCGCTTGGCTACTGGAAGCCACACATTTGCCTAGACAGTACAAAGAAAGTCGTCTAACTGCCTACAGGTTACTCTGTTTAATGAGCATCCGTAGGCACGACATGGAACTTCCGCAACAATTTTACATTGCCTTCTATGAAGCCCTACATCGTGCACTAGCCTCATCCGATCCCTCAATACATTCCTCCATTATTAAGAATGCAACACAACTATTGACCCTAGAGTTACCTGGCTGCACCTTTCTCGTCCATGACCTTTACGAGAGATCGCGCTCAGTATTGTTGACAACCATTAAGGAGATGCCACTAGCCGCATCGCCTCGCGATCAAGCCATTCAAATTCTAGCCTCAATATTGTCGCTACATAAACCTATTAAGAAGTTGATGGTTTTAAAACAATTAGTTAGTCAACAACAAGATTCCCAATCTAATAGCGACTCAATGAATCTTGTGGCATCGGGCGATACGAAAGCCAAGATTATGGAAACTCTTTTGCAATGTAGCGTTAGACCAACAATTTTGGATGCAAAAACTAGATCCAAGTCTTTGAATGCGATGAGCTTGCACGTTTACCAGGAACTTGTAGACAAATGCGATAGTCCAGATATCGAGCGTTTGTTTGACACTCTGCTAACGGATATGCAAGACTTCAATAACAACGCGCTGTTTAGGATTACCTGTGATTTATTGCGCCTGTTTGCCGACCATTCAACCTCGTTGGCTCAGAACAAACCAACTCTAGTGTCGTCTGTTATCCAGACTATTTGCCAAATTGTTGTAAGAATGAGCACCAAATCAGAGTACAAGGAGTCTATTCATTGTCTTCTGATCTGCCTCGAGGATTGGTGTTTGGCTGTAGGTCAACAATATCTACTGAGGCCAGTGGGCCAGCTTAGTGCGGACGACGATGCCGGAGAGGTGCTATCAAGAAATCTCAATGAATCCCTGATAACAATCGTGCTAAGATCCCTTGAGTGCGTTATACACGACGAGCAGTATATTGACGACAACACTAGTAGAATGACAACAACTAGAGCCTCTATTAGCACCTCGAATAAGGGTTCAGATGGACATAGTAGCAGTGGGAGACAGTCGCATAGTGGCGCTGGACTTGAGACTTCCGGTTTTGTAAGCTCGCGGGATCGAAGCATAACAAATGAGATGAATTCTCAAACACGAAATCCTGACGACCAATCGCCTGAGGCCAAGAATATAAAGGCAATCAAGTTGGCTTGCGGAGTTTCACACGACAAGTTGCTCACATACCTGGGCCACTTTCCGCTCCGACAGGTGGGCGCTGCAAGTTTGTCGTGTTGCGTAAGCGAACTCGACTACCTAACCAGCGAGCAGGAGTTCATTGACAACAAGAGCTCGTCGAATGTTGTGATACTGGTTATCAACAAAACCACAATTGTATCTCTAATTGGATCTACACAATCTTTGAGCTCCCCCGACGCCAGGGATCAGGGGCAAATTCACCTGATCATTAGAAACCTGTGTGGCAAGTACTCTTGGGATGCCGCTTGCTTGGATCTCGAGTGTCCTCAATCGTCGGATTTGGAGAGCGAGGACCAAAATTTTGACCACATCTCACTCGATCCCGAGACCTTTCAAGGTGAGGAGAATTCACGGTCCTCAATGAAGTATGACTCGGATTTTAACGATGGCGACGGAAACTCGAGTAGCTCGCTTAGCTCGCGTTCCTCGCTGAATCGCGACTGCATCGGCGACCTATTGAATCAACTCCAAAACTTGATGGCTCATGGATCTTTAGACTCCTCGTGTCACGGTTCCTACAAACGACGAAATGCGGCGCAAAGTATTGCAAATCCCAGGTACAAAGTGGCGCCCGCCGAGGAAACCATGATTGCTCTGTTGACTAACCAACGATTTCAAGAGCTCAACTATTGTGACAAATCCGACGACATGGATAGGGTTTTGCTGAAGTTTGGCGGCGCCAAGCAACTCGTTGGTTTTGAATCTAATTCTACGCCTGCGATGAATCAACACGAAGAAACTAGAGGCTTATCTTTTGAACAGTGCCGACGGCTGGTGCAACATTTGGGCTTTTTAAGTTGGGAGAAGAGATGCAAGGTGGAAACTTTAACCAAAAGCGCAAGGTTATTGAGGGAGTTGAAGAATCTAGACAGTCAAACGGGCCGCGAGACTCACAAAATCGCCGTTTTGTATGTGGCCAATGGACAGGAGGACAAGAATTCCATTTTAACCAATTCCACCGGTAGCCGCGGCTTTGAAGACTTCGTTTCCGGTTTGGGTTGGGAGGTGAATTTGGCAAGCCATTTGGGCTTCAAGGGCGGATTGCAATCTAACAAGAGCACGGGCGACACTAGTCCATACTATTGCAATGGAACCACAGAGGTAATGTTTCATGTCAGCACTCAAATACCCTTGAATGGTCCAGCCGACGACGAGTCGTTGAATAGGAAGCTGCGCCATTTGGGCAACGATGAGATTCATATTGTTTGGTCGGAACATTCGCGCGACTATCGCCGTGGCATCATACCAACGGAGTTTGGCGACGTTATCATTGCAATCTATCCAATGCTAACATTCCAGGGCTACTTTCGCATTCAGATCTCATGCAAACCGGATGTGCCATCGTTTGGCCCACTGTTTGACAATTGCATAGTCCACCAAACGAGCTTGGCGTCTCTAGTGAGAGCAACGGCAATCAATGCAAGCCGAGCCAAGCGACTCAAGTTGCCCTACTACCAGTCGCACTTTGAGGAGCGCAATAGGTTAATTGAAACCATTATTACAAACCACTCGGAGTGCCAATCGTTCGAGGAGTTTGCGGTTCAATTTTATAAGACGCCAAATATGATCAGCACTAATGCTGCCAACTCAATGTCTAATATTCCGGTGAGTTGAGGGTAATATTATGATTGAGTAGTGAATGCGATCAGTCATTAACGAAGCTGAATGATAGGAACAATAATTGAAAAGATGATATTGCAATTCGATAGTTGGCTAGATAGATAAATAGATGGAGAGAAAACAAATGCCGTCCCCCAAATGAAATAGAATGAGAATGACTCATAGACTAATAAGAGTTAACTATCAAATCATCAGTTGAAGCAGTAACATTAACTAGAGCAATAAAGAAAATTGAATAAACTAAACGATGCAATCACCTCGAAAAATTTGACAGTTTTTTACTCGAATTAATTTAATTAACTCTTATCTTTGAGAGACAACATGAGACAAAGTGTTTCATTCAGGAATATTTTGATCATCCTTATGCCTGAATCGACTGTTGCGCATCGCTGGCCGCCTGGTTCACCTGTTGGCCCACACTCTCAGCGCCCTCCTTGATGGACTCGCCTGCTTTCTCGATGCTCTTTTGTGCTTGCTCACCAGCTCCTTCAACTGCATGGTTGTTGTTGGTGATACGCGACCAAACTCCCGAAAGACCCGACTTAACCTGCTCGCCCACCTTGCTTAGGGTTGGTCCCGCCTGGTTAATCAACTTTGGAACCTCGTGTTTGGCCTGATCAACGTAGGGAGCCACCGCCTTTTGGGCCTGGTCAATGTAGGGTCGCACAGTTTGAGCCAGTGGCTCGACTCGCTTGCCAACCTCGGCGCGAGTCTTGCTCAGAGCATCCGTTAGGTCGTGGCCGATGTTCTTGAGGTCAGGTTGGACTGAGTGGACGACTCCCTTCATTGCGCTACTTCCATGATTAACCAACTGGCTAATGTGTCCCTTGAAACCTGGCGCCTGCTCGCCGTAGCCGCCGAGCGCTTGCTCTGCCTGCTGCTGCGCTTGTCCGGCCACCTGTTGGATTTGGTTCGAGGCCTGGTCGAGCAGGGGCACCTGTTGAGGGCCGCCAGGTTGCGCAAGTGCATCTTGGTAGTAGAAGTAGGGCGCCGCTTGGATGGTGGCGGTCGTAGCCACTAGAGCCAAGGAGAAAATTACTTGAATTTTTTGCAACATATTTCTCTAAACACTCTACTTTGATCTAACTCTTGAAATTTAAATTTACTCTGAGGATGTGACCTCGAAATCGACAAGAATGGAAATGAAGCAAATTCAACGTTTCAACTTGCAGTGTTTGGCTCGTTCAACATAGTGAGGTAAATGCATCAAGTGGTTCAACTTGAGAATGAGTTTAATTTCGTTTTCTTAATTTGTCTACCTGTTGGCCACCACTATCCGTTGACGCGTTGGCTGACATCGATGAGGTTGATGTGTTTAATTTTGATGATCTGGAAGCGCCACCACGGATTAGAGAGGCCGAAATCAGGGCAACAGGTGACTCAAACAGAATGTAGAGTGGAAAGGAGATTAAAAAACTTGCAGCTACAATGTAGATAATATTGCAGACAACTAGTAAGCCTGTGACTTCGGGACGACTAGTCTCATTGGCGGACAGATAGTAGGCAATGAGAATGGAGTGCGTACAAAAGACACAATATGATAATTTGCTTAATTTGTAAAATGGCATCATGAGCGCCATTGTTCCGGGCGCCAAGTCCGTTGATAATCGCAACGCCAGAATGGCGACAATAATGGCATCAATACGTGGCTTCAATGTTAGGGCCCAAATGATACTCGACTCGCTTGGCAGGCTACCTGTTTGCTGGTATAGGAGGTGGTTGATAGCAGGTGATAAAATATCATACAATTGCCACAACATCATGCCACAAAACCACCTGCCGCGCATCCAAGTGGGCCACTGATGCAACTTTTGCTCATCGTATCGTCGCAACCAAAAGCCAGCATAGAGACCGATGACCACGGAACTCAGACGATTGATTGAATTGAAGTAACCCGTTTCACCAAAATTGGACATTAGCGTGTTAATGGCGAATATAATGCCATAGGTGAAAAATTGTTTGTAATAAACAATCTCCTGCAGGTAGAGATCCTTAAAATGGCTAGCTGTGGACAGTAGAACTAATGCCAAACTCAACCAGGTTGCTCTGTGGGTGGTAGTGGAGATGGAGTCTTTTGAATGGCACATCAGGTAGAGTATAAATGGAACAAGTAGAAAGATTTTCATGTCCGTAATCAGATACCAGGAAACTAATAGGCATTCGCTTGAGTAAGAGTTTCCGCCGTAACCAAACAAAATGGGCCACAGTAAAACTCGCCACCAACTGGAGGCTTGGCATCTACCTTGAATTGAGTACTTGTATGTTGCATAATCCCACATTGGCCCATGCGACAGGTGAGGGTAGATGGCCTTCATAAAACTAAGTACCAATATCACTAGAGGGGCCAATCTCAGGTACCTCGTCAGATTGATGGCCAGGTAAGTCGGTGGTCTTATAATGGACTTGATTTTTTCATTTGGAAGCTTGCTCATAATTGAATTGGCCGCTGTGATTCCGCCCAAAACAAAGAAAAGGTCTAAAATTTTGTAGCTACCCGAGGAAAGGGCAACTGAGAGGCGACGATTAAACTCAATGCTCCAGGTTGAGGCTTGGAAGGTCCACATGACACCGAGACCAACGTGCCCGACGCAAATTAGTACGCTACCAAAGAATCGCATCACTCCCATTGGCCTAAAGTCAACTCTCTTTTTAACTCCAATTGGAGTCTCCTTTGTTACCTGTTGAAATCTTGATCCAGCTTCTGGCTCGTCGTCATTCAAGAACGAATGTAGATTTCTTTGTATCGTTAAACAATCTAAGAGGTTGGTCAACTTGCCTCGTGGTAATTTTGCAACACTTTCTGCATCCAGCGCAAATCTTGCAAGCGAGCAAACTAAAATTACTGCCAACCACGAGCTCATTATGTAAACGAATACTCGGCCACTTGTTGTTAGATTGCCCCAAATGTCGGGTTTAGTATGCGGTAAGCAATAGATATCAATGATTTCATTGAATCTCTGCTTATGGAAAGGGGAAAAGTTAAATTGCATTATACTTTGGATAGCTCTACTCTCCCTTCTTGCCATTGAAGTGTCACAGGATTTCGGAATACAAATACCAGACCTAATGCTTATGGGTGGTAGCATCTCATCTCTCGTTGGCCAACTTTGCATCTTCAATTTTGCCCAACAGAATCTAAACTCCATCGGTTCATTCCATTTGCTCTCCTGAGCTGGCAACTTGGCCGCCAAACATCCACGATACGAGCCAACCCAATAGGGTCGACCGTAGTAAGTCTCGCTCGGTGGTCGAGCCCACGAGTCGAGGTAGCGCACAAATTGTATGTTCCAAATACCTGGCTGCAATATCAGACTAGCGTTGCGAGTAATCAACTTCACTTGGCGCCAGATAAACTCGAGTTCCTGTTTGCACTTTACCTCGTTGGCTTGTGGGCCAGCTGATCTCCTAAGCAACTCATCGCTAGAGTATTGCCATTGATCTAGAGAGGCAATCGCTGAGGTAATCTCCATTGCTTGATACTCCTTGTAATAGTGTTGCTCAACATTTACTCCATTAAAATACTCCTCACTTGGCTCAAAAATGTTTTTAAAATCAAAATAATCTCGAGGTCCAATGTATTTGCCGTCGACATCATTTTTGAGGTATGGATTTTTGTCCTCCAATTTTTCCGTAATGTAAGAATCGTCGTAAATTAACTTGTGATACTTTGATCGGCTCCCTGTTGATTGTTGTTGGGTTGTTCTTGGATCTAAATACATCCAATTAATTGAAAGCAAAATAGCCACGAGTAGCAAAAGGCTACTTTTTGGAAATAAAAGAGTCATCTTTGATCCTATTTCTCCAGACATCTCAGACAGATCTCCTTAGAATCTATGGCATGAGAAAGACCAATCCAGTGACGAGGTAGAGGAAATGACAATCTCCAATGAGCAAGAAGTTATAAATTTTCCAAATTAAGACGTGCGAGGAGGAAAACACTAGCATTTATTTGCAGTCTTCACCTCTACCTGTCTTGCAAATTCTGACACATGTTCGATAATAGTTAACCTGCTCAGAAGACTCGTCTTAATTTTCGCCTATCTCCTCGTTAAGCTCATCGAGCAAATACAACAGGTGGCCATTTAGCGCATTGCTTACATCAAATCCAGCAACAAAGTCTATATGATTGTATCCAGGTAAAATTTCGTGCCTCACCCGCAAGTTGCCAAAACTCAGCTGCTTGATTAGTCTTGAAACTCCATTCTAGTCCACGAGCGAGTCTTTGGTGCCGAAGAAGATTAGCAAATGGTTTAGTTTGATGTTTGTCAAATTGTAAGTTGGCGCCAGTAGTTGTTTGTAACTGATTAGATTCCCGAGCATCAGGTGGTCATATTGACTTAATTTGCCACTCAATGACACCTGTGTGATTTGGCTCAAGCTAACCGAGCTCATTGGTCTAGCTGTTTGCTCCAACAGTTCCAAATCAATCACAGTTTGATCAAGGGCATTGGTTCCGTAGATTTGATTCAATATTATTTTGCACAGCGATGATCTAATCGGCTTTGTTTTGCACACTTGAATCAGGGAACTTCTTACGAACCTTTCCACTGAGTCAACCGGAAGTGACCATTCGCGAGGCGCCAGGTGTCCATAGAGTGAGGTTATGACAAATGGCCAATTGAATCGGTTAACATAAATGGCAGGCGCAAGGGCAAACACTGAGTCCACATGTTTTTCCACAAATTTCCTCTCATTTGCGATGTAAGCAAATGAGATGATCCGCCATTCGAATAACAAATCAATGCAACCTTTTTTCGTCTCGTCCATTTAAGCACCAAGGCCAATTGTTGACCAAATTCCGACTTGATAATATCGTCACTATTGAATTGCCAATAGGCATTCGCATTCTCCTGGCTGATGCTCTTTTGTGCATCTGACACCTTCCGATTTAAACTCACATTGCTGAGCATAATCTCGAATAAAACCTCGACATCCTCGCTGATTCCCTTCACATCTATGGTGTTTGTCCTCTCCCGATTGCTACATCGACTCCTCGCGCTGGCACTAGCCAAATATCGTAACCATTGTTGCTCAACGTAAAGGCCAACGATCTATTGTGCACTGAGCCAGCCATTGAATCCTCAGGTTGCCAAACCATCGGTTCATCTCGCTCGCAAGCACCAAGCAGGAATATTGATGGACCAACACCTTGTCCTGCATACAAAACAACAGGTAGTCGCTTTAGGGATCGCCTCTCGACACGAGGATTCACCGATTTGATTATTTGAGTTATATAACCATCCAAACTTGTGACATTGTATTGCTCAAACTTGAATTTTGCTGCCAAAATCAAACCAATGGTGGAGTGTGAAGCGATAGACTCGTTGAGTTGCCTCTCGCTGTTCAACAAGAGATTTATATCCTGCCTTTTGTATGGTCCTATTAGCGTTTCTGTTTTGCTAATGAGGTAGGCCAAATCAAACACCAAAAGCCACAAAATTATCTGCTTAAATCCGACATCTATCATCATGATTCTGGTGAATGATAATCGAGTATTGAAGATGGGAAAGCTAGATGAGCCAATCCATGATGAAGGGAAAAAGTCGAATATTTTTATTGCAACTGGATTAAAAACTTAATGTTTTTGTAACAACTTCACCTGGCTACAGTACCAAGGCTCCACACGCCCGAGCAATAATTGAGTTTTAATCGATTCGGCTAATTAGTCATCATCATCACACTCTATGCCTGAATGGTGATTAATGGATCCAGGTGAGTGGTCGCGTGATCATAATGAAGTTGGAGCTTTGAAGTTGTCTCGTGGCTCATCCAGTTAGACCTCGATAAAATTACGGAGAAACATGGCAGTTTTTTTTCGTTAGTAAGACAGAGAAAAGTTGAGGGATCAAAGAACTTGGCCGATGAAGTGGATTCTTTGCACCATTTGAGTCAGTTACACAAATCACGACGACGACAAAAGAGCAACGGGAGTGGCAACCAAAGCGACAAATAGTGACATTTATTGGTCCGCTTCTCTTTCGCATTCATACGACGAGAAGTTCATATAAACTAAAGTCAGAGATGGACACGAGCGACCTCGCGGTAACCGGAAGTTGCGCCCAAGTTTATTTATTGCATCTTTTCCCGTTATAGTCTTTTGTTCTTCCGACCAACTGCACCCTCAACTCGGATGGTCCCTCGTACCGTGCGACACACAATGGACTCCAAGATGACAATTGATTATAATTTGCACGCTTCTCATTCTCGTCGTCGTCATCCTGTTTGTCTTATAAACGTGATTCCATAATAAACGTGAAAAACATTGAGTTTAGTCCTCAAGAAATCCTTTGCTTGGAATGTCCATTCGGTGGTCTCGCTGTTGTTCTCAAGAAATCACAAAAACCACTTGCGCCCCAACTCGTTAGAAGCGAAGAAGGCAAAAGTCCATCCTCAGCCATTGGGGGCCACAGAGGCGGAGCGTGTTAGGCCGCAGATAAGGTTTCGTTTCACTCGCGAGCTCAATTATTGTCCACTTGCCTGGAGTGTCGGATTTTCATTTCAACGTTGGAGTTGAAAATAAAATTGGAGGCAAATTTAGATTTAGTCTCCAGGGTATCAGCTAGTTTCAAGTCGGCTAGTCATTCTAAATTCAGTTTGCGCAAACCAATCGATCCCCTCTCCTGTATAAACTCTCCGACTAAACTCGATCGACTCTCTCAACCTATGCACATGGTTAGTAATGAGGCCACTTAAAGAGAGAACGAAGCCGACGGTTGATGATCTCCAACCGGAAGTTGGTCGTAGGAAATTGTTGGAAAATTGGCATTGGGTTGGAGAAACAACCGGCGAGTCAAAGGTGGTGACCAATTCGGTAGTGGATTTCAGAGACCAAACCCAGGAAACTCAAAATGCAACGAGTCCATTAATTTGCCTGCCTCTACACTGACGACCGAACGCCAGAAAGGCAGCTCACGACATGCCATTTTGAAATGATGACGTCAAAACAAGCTGCCAATAATCATGCAAAGGAAATTTATCTGTCCAAGTGGATGTTCTTTCCTGTATTTCCTGTGGCTGCATCACTATCATCATGGTGGTTTTTGTCTGATCCACTAACGTGAAAGTCCAGTTTCACCAGCAACAGCAGCATACGACCACTAAACATGATAATAATAACTAGACATAATAATAATAACGATAGTAATGAACTCACTTTCTTCCTCAACTTTTCCTCTTTCTCTCTCCCTTGATATCAGTAGGAGAGATAAACCGAAGCAAACCCGACTTTTAGCCATTACTTGGCCATAAGGTTTTTAACAATCCGTCTCTCTGCCTGTCGAGTTGGGCCCACCATTCTCTGTTGGTGCCTCTAATGCTATTGAGTTTTGTTGGTCGGGCGGGCGGCCGGGCGGCCGGTCGACGGTGCCACGCCCACTGCATTAGGCCAATAATCCAAGAGGCGAGGTTCGCTGTGGGCTTAGCTCGATCTCTCACAAAAGCTCTCAACTCTCTGTTGCCAACTCGAGAGTCGAGAAGCCAGCTGAGCAGATGCCGCTCGCCGACTAGCCGATAAATCGCCAGCGGGACCTAGCGACTTGAGCGCGCATAGGTCGCGGCGCCGGGCGCTCGCTAACAAGTGGCAGGATTCTTGAGGCTTCTGTGGTTCGCTTTCAATGATGTTGTTGGTAGAGGTGGTGGTGGTGGTGCTGCTGCTGCTGCTGCTGCTAGTGGCTAAGCAACAAATTTAATTCCAATCTTCTAATACCTGGCCGCCAACTTTAGACGCCGCCGGAAAGCGTCGTCGTTTTGAGAGGTTTACTCGCGGCGCTACTCCTGGCTTCTACTAGCTGAAGGAGCGGCGGCGGAGGCCGCATTGGGCGCCAGCAAATGCGCGCCACAAGTAAATTAGCTTTTGTGGCTCGCAAACCAATACCACTACTCTTACTATGTTGCCAACCAACGGACCAGCCAACCAGCCAGCCAGCCAGCCAGCCAGCCAGCCAGCCAGCCGGCCTGCCCGCCGCTTATCTGGCTTCCAAATCGTCCAACTCGCTTGCTTGGCTGGCGATGGGGAGTTGAAATTGAATTGAGTTTGAAGCGAGGAGAGTTTTGCATCGCGTAACATCGCTGGCCATGCGATGAAATTGTGAGACGAATCCGACTGGAGCTCGCGACTAGAACTCCACGTAAGCTGGCCGTCCAGATAGCCGTTGTTGTTGCCTAATCAGCGACTGGTGGCCTGCGTGGTCGACGTCGTCGTGTAGTCGTCCGGGCGAGCCACTCGAGATAGTGGTCCAGTTCAATTCGGTTTAGCTGAGCAGTCCATTGGTAAGTTAATTAACGGGCGCCCTGCTCATATCTGGCGAGCGGCCCAACCGAAAGCTGATCTTCGAGCGGCACGCGCCAAAGATCAGCTCGGCGCTAGCGTCGGTGTTGGCGGTCGGCTCGTCATCGTCGAGTCCATCGTGGCCGCTGGCCAGTAGGCCAGCCATCCCAAAAGACCAACAATGACCACTGCTGCTGCTGCTGCAGCTCTTCTCCCGCTCTCACTTCTAGCCCAACCACTACAGTGAAAAGAGCAACAACAACAACAGCTAGAGCTCAGTTTGTCCATCCGCTTCTCTCGAGTTGTCCGACTTCCGGTCGTCGGCCATCACGAGACGAGTGGGCGACTACTGTTGGCATTTAAGCACGTGATTTTAGTCTAGTTCAGTCGAGTTTGGTTTGGTTTAGTTGCCTGCTTGCCGTCGGCCTTCAGCAGCAACAACAACAAACGTTTGTTGCCGCTGCAGTATGGTTATGTCAAAAGAGCAATCGAAGTTGCAGAATGGAGTCCCACTTGATTGGTTCAACACTCAAACTCGTGCTCCAGTTTAGCGCCCTTTTTTCCCTCTTGTTAGATTAGTTGCCGAGGCAGATTTGCCGACTCTGAACGTGTAACAAAATTTGCTGCCCTTGTTGTCGTGGTTGTTGCTGTTGTTAAGCAACGAGGTCGAAGAGGACGAGTAATCAATTGATTAGTCCTCGTAGTAGCGGAAACGAAATACAAGAAAACTTATCATAGACTCGAGAGTGACAGTTGATATGCGATCCAATTGATACTCCTACCACTCGACCGACGAACCAAGTTACTAGCTCGGGGGCACAAAGTTTGCCTACGCACCATGGACACACCACACGACGAGAGCAACAACGACAACAACAAACCTAACCAACTCGCGGGCTCTTTACCGACAACCTAAGAGACGACGACTAGGCGAGTCGACCAAGAGTTGCTCGTGCAGTAAATGACCAATGCGCCCTAATGCGTCTTCTATGCAAATGCGCGTTTTATATTCCCGCTTCCTGGCGCCGGCCATAGAGCACAGGAGTTGGTTTGGGTTGAAGCTCAGAAGCATGTAGATGGAGTTGGATTTTATACACTCGACTCGTGTGAGTGAGTTCATTAAAATCTAAAAAACTTGCAGCCGCTGCTCATTTTTGCTCTCAGGTTTCTCTAGTTTTGAGTTCCAAGTTCCCACTTGTGACTTGCGATAATAAAGTTGTACCGCACGCAGCGAGAACCGGAAGTCCATCTTTGTGCGAAGAGAGGAAGAGCAGCTAACCTTTTGCTTATTCGGGCCTCGAGTTGGTCAGTTCAATTTGATGTCTTTTTATTATTGGGATGCGGCGTGCAATCGAGACAAAGCTAGAAAACCGTCCGGAGAGAGAGAGAGAGAGAGAAGGAGTCACCTCGAGAGAATCGGTTCAAAGTGGACAAGTGGTTGTCGCCGCTGGACACTAGTCAGTTGGTCACACGAACACATAGGACGACACACAGGCTCTCTGTGATTGATCGGCAAGGAAGTGTGTTGACACTTGCTGGATGCGGACATAGTTGAGGGAGCAGCAGCAGCAAGTGGTCGCCACAACTTGTGTGTTTCATTGTCTCAAAGTTTGTGTATGTCTCTCGTTCTCTCGCTCTCCCGCTCTTTGTCTCTCGGTCGCACTTCGCAAGATGGACAGCCCATGGTCATGTTGCTACACTTCCGCTTGGTCCAGATGCCAGCCAAGTTTGTTAGATAATCAATCAATTGATTCGTTGCCCTCTCCACTTGATCGGAAGACAAATCCAACTTATGGTCGAGTTGTGAGGATTCTCGGCACAAGATCCCTCTTGATGGTGAGATGCCCTCCACTGTATCACTGCGCATGCTCGCCCGGTTTGAATGGAAACGATTGCGCAATGCGCATATAAACTGGACACACGCGTCGCTAGTTGCAGAGCGAGAGCGAGGGAGATAGAGATTAGTTTTGTGCACTTTGAATTCAAGCGGCAAATTTTAGTGTCTCTTAAGTTTCTGTTCAGTTCAATTCAGTTTGAGTTGCTTGAGTTGCGAGACGTGGAAAATGCAAACCTAAACAAACCAAACTAGATAACGGAAGAGTCGAATAAAGGAGAAAGAAGAGACCAAGAATCGGGTGACCAGCAAGAAGAGTCAAAATGGCAACAGGAAAACAGGGATACGAAGAAGAGAGGGGCCGAGTAACGCGCGTTGGCCGCATGGTCGAAATAGTAGTAGAAGCAACAAACTGAGCATCAGCAGCCGACTAGAGACAAAACAAAACAAATCTAAGCCACTAGCTGAGCGAGCAGCAGATGAGAGCAAATCGGCTAATTAATCACCTCATTTCAATACGATGAGCAAATTTGCTGACTTTTGACCATAGAGACGAGAGCGACAAGCAGAACAAGCAAAACCAATAGCATTTACTATCCTTTAGCTCAATTATTGTCCCTGTCTTTGTCGTTGTATTGGTTTTCGTTGCTGAGCAGCTTATTGGCCCGACAAGAAGAGCAATAGAAGACAGAGCAAGTGGGCGGCGCATAGCGACGAGCGTATAGCGGCGCTCATCATTGTTTAGGTGAGTAGTTTTATTTAGTCTCTCTCTCTCTCTTGTTGTTCTAGTGGAGATTTTCATCTCATCTTTAGCAGCAGCAGCAGTGGTAGTAGTAGTGGTAGCGAAAGCAACAGTAGCAGTGTTTCCTGCTCCACGGAAAGACGAGTCCCAAAAATGTTGTTGCTCCTCGTTAACCGGAAGTGATTCCTCACGAGCAAATTTTTCACTGGCCACCGAGTGAGCCAATGAAAAGAGACCGTGGAAATGGTTTGAAATGAAGCGCCAAAAGGAAAAGCTCAAAAGCCAATGCTCTGAGGCTCGAGCGACTGGCCAAGCGTGTCGCCGAGTCGCGTCGGCCGCTTGATTGCGGCACTTCGGCCAAGTGGACAGCGGACTCTATGGTGGCTTAGCTTCAGATTTGGGTTTAGGGAGCGAGAATCAAACTGGTTGCGTCATGGAGTTTGAAGTGAAAAGGCTGCCTGCGCTTGTTTCCTGCCGCACTAGCCGGCTCGCTCGCTTGAAACGAAATTGATTGTCTCCAACTTCCTGTCCACTCTTTTCACTGGCCCACTGACTTGGATCAGCCACCGAGAAGCCTGGGACTTGCTGCTGCCGCGACTCCTACCACTACCACTACCATCACCAGACCGGCCACCACCAAATCAGATGGTTTTTATCCATTTGTTGTATCTGTCCTTCTGTTGCTCTTACTGATACTGTTACCGTGCGCCACAATATATATATATATATATAAATAAATTTGCCTTTATCCTCAACGGCGAGGTCCAATCAGATACACGGAGTCGCCGCCAAGCGCGTGGGTTCAGTCAGCCAAGCGAGAGGCAAACTGAACCGAACAAAACCACACCACACCAAACTGCACTGAACTGAACCTCAAAACTCGCCAATGGGGATCGACCCGCAAAAGGGAGCGGCAAATTAGTGGGCCGACGAACTGGTCGACATTTGCATTCCATCTCCCCACTTTTCTCCTCTCGTCTCTCATCTCCTGTCTCTCGAGTCCCGAGTGCCTAGCTCCGTGCGTTGAAACGCGGAGTTGCGCTCGTCATCTTTCATTTATGCGCTCCAGTGATGATGAGCTGGCGTAATAATTTGTGTTAGCGAGCCGCAAGTTTGGTTTGCCAAACTTGCCAAACCAAACCACCAACATCAGTAGAAACAACACAACAACGAGAGCTCTGCTCCCTGGAGGAGAGTGCAGGCAAAAAACAATCTTACAAGCTAGTGGTCAGCTTGTAGGCTCCCATGTTCCGACCACGAGTTTGTCTGTTTGTTTTCCCATCTAATTCTGGCTGCTTGTGTGATTTGAATTGGTGATAAACTTTCTCATGTTGGCCAGCAGAGTCTCTTGCTGGTCACCACGGTCGTCCTATTCGTCATTGTCACTAAGAGCAACTAGGAATTAAAGGCGAGTTCATCGCAATTTTGCCTTTGTTTTTCCAACTCCTCCCTTTCGTCTTTGGAACTCCCAATTGGCCGCTAACAAATGGATGTGGCCAAATCAATTTACTCGCCGCTAAAAGATCGCTGCTTAAGTCTGTGGTCTTTGCTAGAAATAGGCGCCGACTTTCATGCATACACTTTGCTTTCGATTGATTTTAGCCAAGCAAAAAGAGGGACGAGAAAAAATAAGCCAGTTATGTAAACTGGCAACTCCAGTGGGTGGTTGTTGCTTTAGTCGATCGCCTCGGACACAACACCAGCAAAAGCGCCGCCGCTCATGTTATGAATGGAAACGAGAGGGAACCAAGGAAACAAAAGTCAAGTGCAACGAGCGAAAGTGATTCGTCGGCTTGATATTGGCAATTGAACTGGCAGTTAGCAACGACGATCGTCGTGAGCAGCAACCACCGTTTGATTCTATTTTATTTGACTCAACAAAAGTAGTTGTGGGAGAAAAGAACATCCACAGTCCTCCTCGAGGAAGGCAAAACAATCGATCCAATGAAATGCAATCCAATTCAATTCAATCTAATGCAATGCGATGCGATGCGATGCGATTGTTCAATCAACTTGATGCCTCTTGGCTTCTCGACTCCTCCGCGCTCGTCTTTGGCCAAGTCGCTAGGTTCCTCGGTTATGTCCACCGCTTCCGTCTCGCAACGAGCTACTAGAGCGCAACTAACGCTTTCGCTTGGCTAACTCTGTCAAAATCAATCCATCCACTCGACCCTCAAAAGCTTCATCGGATTTTCTTGTTGGCGAAAGATCATTTTTACGCCCCATAGACAAAGTCAAACGAGAGGGCAGGACGCGAGCAAGGCGACTATTGAGGTAGGTGAATGGAATAGGGCAACATTCATCATTAGCCATATCCACTAGTCCACTGCTCATTTGCATAGATCGGCTTGCATGTCGATGGTTTCTCCTGTTGGGCACTAAACTGTGATGATTCTTTTTTGCACAAAACTGTACACGATGGAACCCCAAATAATCAATCACTAACTTTCTCCTTCGCCTCCTCCCAGTTCATCACGACGAAAGCGAGGGAAAAGATCAAATTTTTACCACGTCAGGCTATCAATTGAATCCAAGTCAATCTGTTAATTGAATGAAAAACTCTCAAGGAAGAGTAATGGAAAAGAAGACAACGACGCCAAGTCAATTAAACTGCCACAAAATGATGGACTCGCCGGGTATTTCATCTGGCAAAATGTCAGAGCTTAAACTTGAAAATCAGATCATTCAACTTCATGAAAGTGGAATGGAAAGTCCCAACCCACAGCACGAAAGTGAAGATTATTCTAATGCTAGAAAGCGACATATAACTTTATTGATGTCGACGCAGACATCAATGTCCACGACGAGACTAAAAGGAGTCCAGAGTTTACTGTTCCCATTGTTGCTTTTTCTGCTTTTGCTCAATTTGTTAACGCCTCACCTAATAGTCATAGGTAAGTAGTAGTTTGATAATATAAAACGGAATCTCGGAACGTCGAATTGCACCTTCTCGCGTTGTTATCTAAAGAGGAAAAGAGGAGAAGAATTTGCCTTAAAGCCGAGATAATTTGCATAAAATTACCTGCCCAAGAGGTTCCGTTATTCTATTCGAAGAAGGACCCCAAGATTTCGCGGAGAACAGAGAGAGAGGGAGAGAGAGAGAGCTGACACCTGAGGATCACGTGTGTAAATTCACACGACACAAATGGGGGACAGCTGGTAATAGAGGCAGAGGGAGTCTATTATGCGCCAGCTACTAATTCAATGTAACTCTTCTTACCTCACCTGCCTCCTATCAACTTGTCGCCGCCGCCGCCTTGCTGTTGCTCATGCCAAACCAACTCACGTGCAATTCCACTTCCTTCGGCCAACGCAAACTTGGAATTTCACCTGCAACAATGCCAATACGGAAACACTGGCGCAACAGAAAGCGAGGCGCTCATTAATGTAACCCTATTTCAAGTTCCCCCTTTGGCTCGAGTTGGTCAAACGCGGCGACTTCGTT
The DNA here is from genome assembly GCA_015350385.1 of Aculops lycopersici. Lineage (NCBI taxonomy): Eukaryota > Metazoa > Arthropoda > Arachnida > Trombidiformes > Eriophyidae > Aculops > Aculops lycopersici. The sequence continues at coordinate 2,618,690 of WNKI01000003.1, read as the reverse complement.
GCGCCTACAAGCTGGATGGAGGCGAGACTTTGCATGCGATGAAACTGTTTAAGGACGACAAAGAGGTGAGTATTAGTATTGTTGTTGCCATGTATATTGCTGCAAATGAGATCCGATCTAATGGATCAGCTCTCATTATTGGCAATAGAAGCTATCTTTGTATGTGTTTGTGTTTGTGTTTCAACGATACCAGACCCTCGCCACCTGGCCTCGCACACTCGAGGCCAGCTAACTGATAGACAGGGCGTTGAGTTGCACAAAATAAACAACTAGTCTAATGAATGATAGAACCAACAAACGAACCACCGAAACCAACTAACGAACAATCATCGCCACGTGCGCATGCCTCTCCTCCGGTGGACAATTTAAAACAAATTTACCCAAACAGTTCTATAGGTACTCGCCAGGCGCGCGCGAGTTGGCCGACCGGAAGTTGGTATTCCCTGTGGTTGGGGTGCAGGTTGACATGAAGCGGAGCGACGAGAAGGACGTGGTGCTTGTGGGTTTAACGCGCCAGTCGGCTGGCTTGTACAAGTGTCTAGTTTCCGTCGAGGATACCTTCAAATCGGTTAGCCAGGAGAAGCGAATGGAGATTGGCGACACAAGTGGCGCATCCTCCGCCTGGAATCAAATGGCCAGTGGTGATAATCGACTGCAAGCTGGCAACGCCATGAGACAACAACAACAACACAAGATTTTAAGTGCCCCGAATTCCATCCACAACAACAACAACAACAACAACGCCGGCCAGTCCCACCACCAACTTCCGGTCAATTCAATGCGGGGCCAAAACCAGCAACTAGGATTCTTGTCGCCCTCATCGGGATCATCAAGAGGTGGTTCTTTAAACTGGCCATTCGCTTGGCCATTTATATCATTGTTGACTTCATCCATTTCGATGGCCCTCATGTTGAGCTAACGTAGGAGCAATGAGTGAATAAAAAATGAACACCGACAAAGAGAAATAGATAGAGAGACGAGATCAGACTAAATTAGATTAGCGCATTATTAAATTTGCCATCAAGATGAGATGAAAAATCTAGATCATCTTTTCTTAAATCGTTTGCTTCCGGTTGAAGCTGGGCAAATTTACACAACACTTGAGCTTCGAAACACTGATTCTTGGTCAGTGTCGCGCGCTTCCGGTTTCAGTGGAACTGATAGCAGGACAAATTCAGCCTCGACAATAGTGAAGGCAGATGTTGCAGTGGATATAATTAGATGGAAACATGATTAACACGCCAACTTCCGCAGGAGTTGGCATTAGTGTGTGTCGTTCGAATTGCCCTTTTTTACTGCCACTTGACACAACATAAAAGAGATCATCTCTCCAAGTCTCTCTGTGTTACGTGAGCTTCACGAGAGCCTTAGGTGCTGCGATCGCTGGCACTAGATTTGAGAAAGCGACAAAGAGATGGACTAACAAGCGAGTGGAGACGCCGACTACTTGTTCAAATTGTGCAACAACATAACGCCACGGAGACTCGTAGAGTGGCGCAATTTAATTACATTGGGGCCAACAAAGAGACAGAGAGATGAGCGGCAACGAAAACTTGAACTTGTCCATTTTGCTCGTGTGTCGTCTGCACCGCGGCGCAGGCTAATTGCAACTCTTTCCGTTCTTGTCTTGTAGCCGAGTCGCTTGGCCTCGGTGTAGCTGCTGTTGCTTTGCTTTCCTCTCCTCTCTCTCTCTCTCTCGAAGTGAGTGTAAGTGCCGCTTAGTCCTGCAGTTTTCCTCTCTCGGCAGGCAATGTTACGTAACGACACCGACGACCTCGCTGCTAATGGAGCCAACAACAAGTTCAAATCGCTTAACTTGGCCACCGGCGTGATTCTGGCGCCTCAACCGTTAGTGCTGGCGCTGCCACAAAGTCCACCGGGACGCACGATTGCCACAGAGAAACAGATACTCTCTCCCTTTCTGTTTAATGCCAGCGCAAACGAAATGGTGGAGTATAATAGTTACAGCACGAGAGAGAGAGAGAGAGAGAGAGTAGAGCTGGCAAATGTTATGTTGCGCCAACGACTTTGAGGCTAACAAGAGCGACAACAATGGCGTTTTAGCACGAATTTATTACGTAACGCCACAACAACTTTGTCCGTGTGGCTTGAAAATTTTTCACCTTCCAAGTTGAGGGGCCTCACTTTTAGCGCAGACTCTCGGCGGCCGCTAGCTGGTCGCTCGGCTGGTCGCTTGGCCTGTGGGCTAGCGCTAACTGGCTGGCCAATTAATGGAATGTTTGAAACTGGGCCTCGAATAGCCGCTGCAGCCATGAGGAGCCACTCGCACGCCCCATAAAGCGGCAGGTATTTTCCAGTCCCGTGTTGGGCCATCCGAGGAACTTAAAACGAGCGGCAGCTGCGTTGCTCATTTGAGATTAGCGCTGCACAATTAACTGCAACTGCGCCACTTGTTCGATGCTCAAGCGGACAATTGCTGGTGCCTCTGCCGTCGATTAGGCAATCACTTGTCACCCACTCGCGCTCGCCATTGCATTTAATTTGCTCGCCTCGTGCATTTGCAGCCACTTAATGCCAGCCATGATCAAATTGAATCAATTTTTCGCCTCAGGTGCAAGCGCAGGTACAGGTTCGGGTGTGGGTGCGAGTTGCATAGACCGCAAGCCATGAGGCAACAGCAGCGAGCCCAACAGCCAGCAGGAGCACAACATCACGGCGAGCTCGACAGCTGCGCTGCGCGCTAGATGCGCAAATCAATCATTGTGGCTTGCGGTCTACACTTTATTTAGCCGCAAACATACAACTTAGAAACCCACCCGACTCACTGGCCGGGCATTAATCGTCGCAATCGCCGCGAGCACGTGCTAGTTTTAGTTTGTGAAAACTCTCCGGTTTGCTGGCCATTGTTTGTTGCCTTTGCGCAGAACCCTCTCTCACTGGCGGTCTATTGTTGCAAGCCAACTTCTTTGCCTCTACCTAGCGGCCGAGAGCATGGGCAGTCTGCCAGCAACAGCCATGGTCATGGTAGTAGCAGCAACAGCAAACGGACGGACAAGTTTATTAATGATGATGAGGAGGAGAGTTTTCACCGAGTGCAATCCAGCTGACCAGTCGGGCGACCGAACCAACGGAGCAAGCGATCACCTTTGCACGGGACGAACACTTGGCGCGCGCGCGCACACAAACACGAGCGCAACTTACCTGCCTCCACTCGCTCGCCAGCTTCCGGTTATTCTCTCGCCACTCGGCGGCGGCGGCGGCGGCCGGCCCGGTTCGCTGCAATGCTGGCGCCGCTGCTTTGGCCCAAGGGGGCGGCGCCGACCGCATGCACTAAATGATTACCCGATCTACGGTTGCGGCGGTTGCGGCTACAGCAACGGCGACTAAGGTTGCCACCACCGCGCTAGTCATTAGTCTCTCTAGCTGCGGCCGCCCCGGCGGTTGCGGCCAAAAGATGGAAACACGAAATGTTGGCTAGGTGGCGGCTTATGTTGCGTCATCCAATTCCAAGGTTTAGTTTGGTTTAGTTTTAGATGGAAACTCGAAAGCTAAAAGGCACAGGTAAACTATCCTTCCAATCAAGTGGTAGTGGCTTGTTTGTGGTTGCTCTTGTGCAGCAAATATCTCCAGTTTCGTGTAAATAAACTAGAGGTGAAAGTGGGTGCTGGGAGGCAATGAGCATTAACATCGGGGGCTAACTAGAGAAATCGTGAGCTCGGCCAGAAGGCCTCTATGGTGGCAACTGGTTCAAAGGATGGAAACAGGAAACTCGAACTTCCTATGTCATCACGTTTGCTTGTGCACTTTGCTGTCGGTTGTGGTTGATGAACAGCAGCAGCAACACCACCAACAACAACAACAACAACAACCAATCGAGCAAACATTCATCTCTCTCTCTATCTCGATCCCTCCACTTCCTTCCACTTAAACAACTCGCGCCGGTCACTCTGTGGTGGTAGTGGTGGTGGCTGCTCGTCGGTTCAAGTAGACATGTGTTCTGTGATCAAAGTTCCAGGAGAAGCATGTCTTTTTGCTCGTTGTTGTTGTTGGCCTTGTGTCGCTTGTTGTATCGCACGAACTAGACTGTTGCCAAGAAGGTTACGGTTTTAATCAATGTGATGCTCTCAGCGCCAAGCCAGCTTTTGCTATGTGTTTGTGTGTGTCTGTGTGTAACCCAAAGCCAACTATGCACACAGAGACTGCTCCTTTGTTGTCCCCATGAGTTCAGCAACAACGGCCGCCAGGTAAGTCTAATGGTTCGCTTGCAGTTGAATTTCTTTTTTTCTATCCATGTCCATAGCATTAGCTAGTGCCGGCGAGGAACCCGGTAAATAGCCGCCCTCACCTGAAGACGTGCTAGCTCCGAAATTGAGGGGCGGCCACTCCCCATGTTTTTTTCTCGATCAAAGTATATGGACAAGCAAAAGACAACAAAGAAAAAAGAAAACAAAACATGCGTGATGATGGAAAAACCCCAGCTTGACCGCAAAAGAGAGAGAGAGAGAGAGAGAGACGAGCAACTCACCTCGGTACTCAGATTAAATACAGTCGAGTTACCTGCTGCTCTGGTGATGAGTTGATGAAGCCAATCGACTCTAGCGTGCAGGCTTATGGTTTCAAAGAGAATATTTAGCGTTTTCTCCTGCTTGGCTCGAAATTGAATCAGCTGATTTATGTTCGACGGAAAACGTTCCCTCTTTTTCCACCAAATGCACAGGTAGAGAAAGAGAAAGAGAGAGAGATAGGAATAGAAAACGCGATGCTCACCTAAACCTCCTCCTCTCATTCTCTTTTTACTTTAGTCTCTCTCTTCCCGCCGGTCAATTGCCCGCTTGTCCCCTCGTCGCGCATAGATCACCGTGGGCCGCAATGTTAACGCTCGAGTGGCTGGCTGGCTGGCTGGCTGTCAGGCTACTGGAGCATTATCGAGCCAAAATCACTCACTTCAGTCGGAACCCAAGCGCACGTGCTGGCGAATGGACCTAGCGGGATCCCAGGCTTTACCACGCCTTCATCCTCGTCCAGAGGGTAGTTCGGGTGGCTATTTGGAAGTGCAGATTCCAAATAGCCGAATTCTACCCTCAAAAAGAGACCATAACAATTCAAGTAGCACGCGCTGGCAGGTGGTGGTCACCTAGAAAACAGGTGATGCGTTAACAATTAATCAGAAGTTGCCGCAAAGTGGCGCCGTCTCATGTGAAATCTTCCCGCTTATTTTTTGACCAAACGTCTGTCCAGTAGCTCCTCACGATCCAGTGAGGAGCGTGAGAGTATTTTAAAAGTTTGCTTGCCTTCTTTCTGTGAGACTGGGGTGCAAGAGGGGAAACAATTAAAACTGTAAAAGTCAGAAGCTTGGTGACGATGTAATAAACACCAACTGCTTTTTATCATTTCAAAAACTAGCAACGTGACGTCATAACATTGGTTTCGCAAAAGAAATAGGAAAGTCAAGCGATGAAAAAGAAGGAACTCGACTTTGCGGATTGCTATTTGGTTACGGAACCGCGCAGTGTAGCAATAAAGAGAGGCAACCTATTGGTGCGAACCAAGGTAGACGGAACGCTCCCAATGGTGAAAGCAATAATAAATAAAACAGGTCCCATTCCAAGTATAATTTCTCAAGTTTATTCATCTCATCAAGATCGTGGTTAGTTTTTGAACCCTAGAAAGCTTCCTCGTCCAGCTCGACCGGGTACCTGCCCGTGAGGCAGGCATCACAGTGGCCAACCTTAGTGCGGATCTCTCGCTCCTCCTCCTCCTTGGAGCCAGCAATGTCGTCCGCGTCGCCATCTAGTGCCGCTTCTACGTTTGCTTGTGTAGTATCATGGGAACCGTTGAAACTTGCATTAATTGTGGTTGTATCATTGTTGGAGTTAGATTGCTTCTGGTTTTGCTGCTGCTGCTGTGATGTCATTGTCGCCGATGATGATGACTGTTGTTGCTTGCCGCCGCCGCTACTGCTGCTGCTGCTATTGCGACTGTCTACATTCTCTTTGCCTGACCCGTTCGCATTGATCGCCGTTGGTGCCTGTATTTTTATTGAGCCAAAGTTTTTGTTAAACTTACTAGTCAATCCTAAGTCTACATTTCCTACTTCCGGTAGTAAAACGCGACTCTTGTCCGACTTAAGTTTCTCCTTGATACCCGACTGCACTGACTCCCTTAGACCCTCAACGGAGAGATACTTCAAGGAAGCGGCGCCCAGAGTTAGGGCCAACTGTTCCGGCGACAGGTGGTTGGCAATTAGCTCTTCGCGAGTGGGAATATTGATGCCCATGTAGCAGGGATGATGCAAGGGCGGCGAGGCAATGCGAATGTGAACCTCCTTCGCTCCGGCTTCGCGTAATAATCTCACCAGTTGGCCAATGGTTGTTCCGCGAACAATTGAGTCGTCGATCAAAATAATCGACTTGCCAACGAAATTTTCCGTCAAAGGGCCAAACTTTTTCGCCACCCCCAAGCGACGCAATCGAGTTGAGGGCTGGATAAATGTGCGGCCAACGTAACGATTCTTGCAAAACACCTCCACATAGGGAATGCCAGATTGTTGTGAGTAACCCAAGGCGGCGGGAATGGAGGATTCAGGTACAGGGGCCACAATGAAATCCTTCTTATCGACCTCGTTCTTGACGGCAGGCGATTCGATGGCCAATCGTTTGCCGCAAAGCTTTCGAACGGAGTACACAGTTTGCCTTTCCAAAATTGAGTCTGGTCTTGCAAAGTACACATACTCAAAGATACAGAAGGCAGGCGATTCCTTCTTGGCTGGTCGCGGCATTATGGCCAACGTTTTGGGCATCTTGTTCCTCTCAAACTTGATTATTTCACCTGGCTCCACGTCGCGCTTCAATTTTGCGTGAATGCTTGGAAACGGACAGGACTCGGAGGAGATCGCCCAACCTTCAACAAAACAATTGTCAATCACACTGAAGGGAATGGAGCCAATGTCGCCGGCATTTGGGGGTGGAACCAACATTGCAATGGTCAATGGCCTGTTACCAAAGGAGTCTCGAGTTGCATAGAGACACTCGTTGTACATAACAATTAACGAATAGGAGATGGGAGTCAATGACATCAGGTACAACAGGCGAGAGGTTATATTGTTCTCGTCAACATTTAAATCGGCCTTCCAAATTGGCTGTCTAACATTATCGCGATTGTTGCCTTGTGTTTGATGCGATTTGCTTGCACTTGCTGCTTGATCCGTTGATTCGTTTGCTTGTTGTGATGATGCTTCGCCTCCATTCTTATTGGCAATCGATACTCTTCGTCGAAACTTTGGATGCTTGAATTCATCGGGTGGAGTTTGACTTAAACACTGGGTAATGAGCTCCGAGTCGCCACCTGTTGTTAGGCCAACTCCGTGCGAGAGTAGAGTTTCTCGCAAGTTGCTTGAGTTAACCAACTCGCCATTGTGAGCTACGGCAATGGTTCCATATTTTGTATGAACAACAAAGGGCTGCGCCAACTGGAGGCAACCACTTCCGCCCGAAGTGGAGTATCTAGTGTGGCCAATGCCAAGGTTGCCCTTCAGCGACATCATTGAAATCTCGCTGAAAGCCGAGCTAACCAAACCCTCCGACCGGCTAACATTAAATGGCTCGCTCTTGTATTTACAGGTAACTATGCCCGCCGACTCCTGGCCTCGGTGTTGGAGGCCAACTAAACCAAGGCAAATAATATGAGCTACATCCAAGCTAGTTGGCCAGTCGCCATTTGATATGACACCGAAAACTCCGCACTTCTCCTCTAATGCCTTCTCGCGAAATGTATCCTCGAATAGATCCTCGTTCTCCTTCTCAAAATTTGCACTCTCTTCTGGGTTTTCATGCAAACCGGAAGCTAGCTTAACGCGTCGAATTGCGCGACTCTCTACTCGTTTTGTGTCGCTTGCATCATGATCGAGATTTATATTCAATTTCTTGTATTCCTGTGATAGAATGTGCAACTGGTCGGTGCTGTTGGTTGCTTTTTGAAAACACTCGCTAGATAGATCCATTTTCTTTGCTGCTTGCACTCTAAGTGAACGCTGGTGAAAGTTGTTGAATTTAAAATATGCAAGAACGAGGGAGGGAGGGAGATAGAAAGAGAAAGACTTGACCAAGTTTATGCACTAATAATAAAACTAAATATCATACAGGTGCTTATCCTAATCTATCCAATATGATGGTTGCGAGATGATTGCGGCGATGGCGGCCAAACTAACAGCTTGACGACACTCTCAACCAAGACGACTACACCAACTTGAGACAGCACCAGTCTCAACATTCGGATCGTACAGTATATTGTTTTCGTTGTTGTTGACGACCAACCGAACCGTCTCATCCTTCCCCCAACAACTAGTTGCCGTCGGCTGGCTAGCTAACCAACATGGGATATCACTGTTGTGCGCCCTCTCATTGTGTGGCTGCCCATAGCCCTCGCCTGATCTGGTTGCGGCCACTAGATCTTCTCAATGCCCTTGCGCGCGTCTTAGCTTGCTGTTGCTGCTAATGCTACTTTGACTAATGATTAGCTAAACATTATGAAGTGATGATATATCCTCAATGGGATAGAGTCAGTGTTTGTGCAGAGTGTGATATGAATCAATGAGGGCGACGTTGAGTGATTTATTCAATTATCGCAATGGCGATCTAAGTTGTAGAGACAAGTCCTCTATCGCTTCCTCTCCCTCCCTCCCTTCTCTTTCTCTCACTGGCTCTCCTGGGGCGAGGACAATTAAGTTACTCGATGCTGATAGACTAGGCGAGTGATTTGATCAACAGTCAAGACGATACCATCCATCACAACGGCAATCACGATGAAGACTAAGACGTTCATTTAGACAACAAAATATATCAATGGGACATCGTTATTCTTATTTTTCGGGTGTATATGTGTTGCCATTGTGGTGCAAATGATAGACATTGTTTCTTGCTTAAAGTTTATTCTCCACACAAACTTATTTTCTGTCGATAATATTTGTAGTCGTACTGACAGTAATGTCTTGGCGACAATGCTTAGCTTACTCTGTGGGAGTCGTGGGAGTCGTGGGCGGCGACTGCAATTAACATTGACTCTCTCCAAGTGGAGGATAACATATGGCTAAACTATAAAAATAGCCATGGAGATGCATACATATAATGTTACTAGAGGGAAATTTCGATCCACTAATTGAATAAAAATTAATCGATAAGGTAATGGTCAGTCAAAATAGTGGGTGGCCAATGGTTGATTTGAGACCCAGAAGGCAGTGATGCTTATCCGAGAATTTATCGTTCGTTCGTTCAACTAATCGTTACTGGTAGTACAAGTCAAGACACGATCCATCTCCTATCTCGTAATCTGCCAAGGTGATGTGATCCTTGTAGACAGTATACCAACGTTTCAAAACGATCTTACCCGCTGCAGTCCCTGTTTTGACGGCTAGAACTTTCTTTATATCACCTATTGTGTCATCCTCGTTGCATATTATTCGAACCTTTTTGCCAAGTCTATCATTGAAACTGATGGAGATCATATTTGTTAGAATATTTAATCTTGATAGTCATGAGAAAGATTTATGAATATGTCTGCGGTAGGATTAGAATAGTCTACATTATATTGTAACCTCGACAAATTAATATGACAATTTGACAGATATAGTGAAAATGTGACTCGTGTTTTTGTTTTGTTGAATGCTCTGTCCCTCGCCACCTGGCGAACAGATTGAGAACTGACTCTCCGAATTTTGAATAGCGCGCGCTTTGACGTGCGCTTTCTGTGGCACTGACGGAAGCAGCGTGTGCGCGGCATCAATGCAATGTGAATGCATTTTCGCACCCCATCGACAGCAGCAGCAGCACATGGTATCCCATTCGAGGAGAGATCTTATTGTATCTTATTGAACAAATTTAGAGGATATCCATCTATTATTATTGAATAATAATATTATTATTATTACAACCATACTATCATATACACATCTCATTAGGCTCATATCCATTAGATAACAGAATGTCTCTTCTACAATACAGAATCATTGGCCGCAAGTTGCCAAGTGCCAAGGACCCAAGTCCACCTTTGTTCCGCATGACCATCTATGCCCAGGACGAGGTTGTTGCCAAATCAAGATTTTGGTACTTTTTGAGAAAGTTGAAGAAGATCAAGAAGACAGCCGGTCAGATAGTGAAGGTCCAACAAGTTCACGAGAAGAACCCAACAGCAAAGGTTAAAAACTACGGTGTTTGGCTTAGATATGACTCAAGAACTGGTACCCACAACATGTACCGAGAGTATCGTGAGCTGACTGTCGCCGATGCCGTAACTCATGCTTACAGAGACATGGGATCCCGTCACTCGGCCCGTTCATCGTCGATTCAAATTATCCGTGTTGCACCAATTGAGGCAAGCAAATGCCGTAGGCCTAACATCAAGCAGTTTCACAACAACCGCATCAAGTTCCCACTTCCATCCCAATTCGATGGTAAGCTTAAGAGGTTCACAACCAGAAGGCCCAAGGCACGTCTCATCTAAGCCAGATAACAAGAACAACATCAAATCTGTCAGTTGCGATGAGCTGGTAGTTGTTTATAGATGGCCACTTATTAGTTGTGGATTATCAGCCGAATGTGAGGAGCACGTACTTGTCTATCTTATTGCAAATCTGTATGTACTAAATATAATATTCACAACAGCGCAATGACTGCTTGGATTACCACTGGTATCTTTGCGCGCATATTTGCAAGCTAGATTCAAGATGTTCGCCATGAAGACGATGGATCTACAAGCTGTTAGTGGTAGCTGTAAGCAAAAAATAAAGTAATAATACAAGAAAAACAACTCAAAGCCGCTTAAGGATCCATAAATAACCATCAGTGTGTGATTTACTCGGGACAATGCTGGCTACACCTGCGATGATAATTTTAAACCTCTTTGTTCGTCTCAAGGAAATGAGAACGAAAAGACTCCACTTGTTTCGCACTAGCAACCTGTAAGCGCGTGTTTGCACTTAGACCAAAAGCAAGCTTGGACTTCGCCGATAAACGACCAATGGAGTTAATTTCTTATTTCTTGTAAGTCGTAAGCCAGTAAGCAGCAATCATTCTCACCCTTTCTTTCTGGCTCTGCTATCTCCGCAAAACAATCATTCAAAGCTATTGATTGCTTTATGCGTAATAACTTTTAGAATCTCTGACTGCCATCTTTCTGTTCCTCTGTTGGCCACTCACATTAACGAGACGCTCAAGAGGAAATACTAGCCAGTCAGTAGACACCTGTAAGCCGTTCAGCTCTCAGGTGAGCACACTGCTCATGGTTTATGACTAAAATCCCTCACCCGTTCGGTAGAAAAATTTCATAGCCAATTTTCTTTAACATTTTGTTCAAATCCTCCGTTGCCAGCGACGGTAACCACTGCAATTGATTGTTTTGTCGGAAGATTGCACGCGATTTGCTTTACCTGAAACTCTACTAGTCATCGGGTATCTGCATGGGTAAGATCGGAATGAAACCAGGCAGTAGTATTAGCAGCAGCAACGATATTCAATTGCAGCTTTCCATGGTTTTGGTTGGCAGCTAAAGATCTTGGGTTCACCTATCTGAGTTGCCGCTAAGACCAGGATACCGATGAAAGTCCATGGATCTCATTCTTTTGCGCATACAATGATCAGAATGGCCCACCCCTCGCCTGGCAGCTCAGGAGGTAAGCTTGGCTGTCCAGTTAGCTCCTAACTGCCAAGCTGGCTAAACTAACAGAGAGTTTGAGAAAACTTTGAAAACTTTGAGCAGTTCTCGTGAGAAGGCGCCCAGAGTCAAAAATATATTGTTGTTTCCTTTTGACCATCCTAGACTATTATCATGGACATTCAAAACTCAGAATTTGCTCCCAACCCGCCAATTGAAGTCCAACAGAAATGAAAATTGTCCACCAGACTCCAAGACTAGCAATATAAACGGCGGCAGCAATCACGACGACAGTCTTGAGTTACAGTATGAGCATTATATAGTGACAAAAGAGTAGAGTTGGTAGTGAAAGTTTGAAAGCGGATGCTCTCGGTGCCGTTACCCGAGGTGGCGGTGGCTGAAAATTCAAGTTTTTGTTTGAGCATCTCATTGGCTATTGGCGTTGGCGCAGGCAACTGAGCGAGTGGCTGCTCATTCAAACACCTGTTGCTTGACCATTGCTAGACAATGCTGATGTCGAGTCTTATCATTGCCGTAGAAACTTAAATTTGCTGCCCAATCATTGAGTTTGCGCAAAAGTTTGTCCACAGCCTTTGAAATTTAACCTGTCAAGCGAACAATCAATTTGTCTCCTGAATATTCAAATCTACTAGTCGACTTTGTGTTGGGGTTTATCATTAATTGCCCGAGACTTCTGAAGATAGATGGCCATTGTGAGCTTTTGATTGAAATTTCGATTGACCGAATCAATCAGCAACCAGTGTGAGGTTAGTGGCGTCTAATTGGGTGGTCAAAAATTGACAAGTCTCACAGGTGAGACGTTCAATGAGATGCTCAGAAGCCTTTTGATCGAAGACGGAAGCTATCGAAATGTTTCAACAACAGCAACAGGATATGACAAGCTATCAAGTTCATCAAGTTGCACCATCAGCATCAAACGTAACAGAAATAATGGCAAATATGTTGAGTCTGGGGGTTAATTCAACCGTGTCGGCTGTTGGCCAATCTACAGTTAGTTGGCCAATATGCGAGCAAGTTGCTAGCAAATTATCGCTCCAGCTTGGCGCCATAGAGTTGCCATTGGATATTTTGTGTGATCAAGCGCTTAATTTTACGTGGAACCTGGTGGTTAGGCTGAGGTTTCTATTTTATTTAGTTTGGCCTACAGAGATCATGTTCTCATCTTTGGATCAAGTACCGAGGTATGTTGCCGAGATGTTTCCTGTTTTCTTTGTTGTGGCCACCATAGAGAATGGTATCCGGTTGATTCAGGGCCGAAAGTCAATTCGTGTAAACGAGTCCATTGGCTCTCTTAGTCAGGGAATCTTTCAGGAGTGTCTAAGGATAAAAGTGCGAAGTATTGAGGTTTTAATGTATTGTTTGGTTTGGGACAACTTGAGACTTGTTACTTTACCTTGGGATTCCCTATGGACTTGGTGGATATGCTACTTAACCGTCGATTTTGGCTTTTATTGGGCCCATCGACTTGCTCATGAAGTCAACTTCATTTGGGCCGTTCATCAAGCTCACCACAGTTCCGAGGAGTTTTCAGCCGTGTCTGCTCTCCGCCAGGCTGTCCTCCAGCCATTCACAGCATGGGTAAGTATCTATAACCTGATTCAATTTAAGTTCTTTCTTACCCTTGTCATTTAACTCAGGCAACTTACTAATAACTTTCGGTTTCAATTACATGGACAGTTCACCTACATGCCTCTAGCTCTTTTCGTCCCACCCCAAGTTTTTCTAGCCCATCTTCAACTCAGCGAGCTCTACATGGTTTGGTTGCACACGGAGATTGTTGACACCGTTGGCCCTCTAGAGTTGATACTAAACACACCAAGTCACCATCGAGTACATCATAGTAGAAATCCAGAGTATATAGACAAAAACTATGGCGGCATGCTGATAATTTGGGATAGATTATTTGGTACTTTTATGGCTGAAGACAAGTCCAATCCACCAGTTTACGGTTTGGTGCATCCTGTTAGAAGTTTCAATCCACATAAGGTGCAATTCCACACTTGGCCAGTTATTTGGCGACGATTCAAGCGAGCCACCAATTGGTCGAATAGATTTGGCGTCCTCTTCTATGGTCCTGGATGGAAACCCGGTTTGCCGAGGCTAGGAAATCACGATGAGTTGCCCAAAATCATTAGGCCGGTCAACTCGTATGATCCACAGATTAGCAAGTGGAAGAATGCTTATATTGTTGCGCATTTTGCCTTTGTACTCTTCTTCTATCATGAGCTCACCTTGCATCAGGGTCACTTCAGTTCGTTTACCCTCAATATCGGAGTCACGAGTCTACTGATATCCATCACAACTCTGGGCTTGATGCTCGACGATAAACGGAGATACAATGACATCTATGAACTACTTAGATGCTTGCTATTTTTCAAAGCGAGACACTCGCTTGTGCCCATAATCGATCATGGAATCGAACTAACAGGTCTTAGCTTTCAACATAGAATGTCCATCATATCAATCATCTACGGGTTCTTTGCCATCTCAACACTCATCAACTTTGTAACACTTTCATACAAGATCAGCCGAGATGTGGTCATCAAGCACGGAGGTTCAATTAGAGAGTGGGCCAGTCTATACGGATTTATATCAGAGAAGAAGGTAGACTAATTACAATCAAAAGAGTACAATAAGAGTTGGAATAAATTTTTAAAAAAGTTGATTTCGATCACAATGTTGAATGGTTTGCTGATGTTCCAAGATCGTTTATTCTTTGCCGATTAGCCAAATCATAAGGGTATTTGTTGGCTTGGCGGCATGGTGGGTATCCAAAAGGACATTTTTGTTGAGGCAGAGGCAATCATCATGAACTTTGGATTGAACATGACACATTGCACGGGATCAGCTGGATCTGCCTTAGTCTCTGGTTTAAGCTGTGTCAATTTAACGCCCGATTTTGACGACCAAACATGCACACTTCCATCTTGGGCTCCACAAAGAATAAATTGCGAATCCGGCGAGTAGCACGATTCGCTCGGATACTCAGTTGGCCCGCTAGGTTGTTTCAGTCCCACGGTTAGTTTGTGCAAGGGTTGACCGGAGAATGCGTCTAGGATAAATAGCTCTTCATAATTTGTGGTGATGAGGATCTGTTTTCCATTCGGTGAGAATTTGAGTGACTTCCAAAGAATATTCGGAGGGGGAGCTGCTGATATTCTGAACATACTAAATGGTCCTTTCTCATATAATCTGGAATCATAAAGCCTAATATGATCATTGTTGACGCCAACTGCAAATATCAGTCCCTCTGGATCATAGTTGGCGACTGCTGCACCTGGTGTTATAATTTTACCAATCAGTTTGTCCGACTTTAAATCCCAAAGTCTCAATGAGTTGTCCAGTGACCCCGAGAGGAATCTATCATCCGCCGGCGACATGGCCAAGCTGACCACTCGCTTCTCATGACCTTTAAAGTATCTCAAGTATTTGTTATCATGTGTTGACAAATATCTGATAGTGTCATCTTCTTTCGTTGAGGTATATATAGCAGTATTTGTAGCATGGGTATATCTAATCAAATCAACACCATACTTCTTAGACATGATATCCCGTTTCTTGAGGCCCTTCTCACAATCATACATGACGATCGTGTCATCGTCAGAGGATGAGATGAGACTTTTCCCATCTAGTGAGTAATCGATGGAATTGATCCGGGCCTTATTCTCGCTGAACTCTTTAGCAACTTTAAATTTGGTTATAGTTGTTTCGTCTAGTTTCATTGAATTGGTTGATAAGTCGACAAAATCATTTACAGAATTATAAATAGTTGAAGACATGAAACATCTATTGGTGGGATATCTAAAATATGGATATGAATATAGCTTGATTGTTTTCTTACTGGCTCTAGTTTTTCAGTTCTTAATCTTTCCTCATAACCTTAAAATGATAAGTTCATCGCTCAGATTTTTAAGCATTGGTGGATAATAGAGTAAATAAAATTGCTAAATACTTTGCAAAGTTGTCTCCAATCTAGTTTCAAGTTTAACATCAATTCATTCTCATCACTAGAAGAAACAAGATAATGTATCGGGCTTTATCCCGTCGTATTATTCGTGTGGAACGAAATTTACCCGAGGCAATACAGAATCGAAAGCAAATTCCCCCGATTGGCAACGTGGTTTTCAGAGCACGAACTGCAGCAGCGCGGGAGTCATCCTGACGCCTGCTCATTCGAATCGGGAATCACGGAAAGCGGTTAGTGATGTTAAACAGGCCAACAAAGGAAAAAATTCTGTGCGAGGAAAATTCCACACACAAGCTCACGAAGACTGCCACTGGTTGCGTGATCTTGGCGAAAGTGTCTAGATTTTACATGGAAATGATCATTTAATCAGATTCAATGAAACATTGTGTTCATTTTTCATCATCCAATCAATTAATGTGCCGAGCACACACAATCACTTCGTGGGCACAAATGACGCAGTCTACTAGCTGCCAGGCATACAGTGGCCAGCTCTCATGAAGCTTCCAGATCTGGTGTCTCAGTGGTCACAGCCAGCTACAGTTGCGGTGGTAGGTCAACTCACCCAACCAATGGGCTGGCTGGCAACAGGCTTCTGGTCTTACAAGCCACTATGCTACTGTAGTTATATCATTGTCACTTTTCGTCTGTGACTTGCTTGTTATAAAGAACCAACAAACGCCACAAGTTATTACATAGTTATCACTACTTTAAAAGTAGATGAAACTTACGCAACAGAAATCAAGTAAAGGCTTTAATTTTACCTTTAAATTACAACAATACATTCAAATTAACGCTCAACATAAGAATCCACCAAGAATCAAGATGCAAGTTAATTTCGAAGGCAAGACAGCCCTAGTAACCGGCGCTGGCAGAGGAATTGGCAGAGCTATCGTCGAGAAACTTGATGAGCTAGGAGCAAAGGTTATTGCAGTCTCCAGATCACAGAATAATTTGGACGAATTGATTAAAGTATGCCCCAAAATTGTTACAGTTCAATGTGATCTTGGTAATTGGGACGAGACGCAGACCAAACTGCGAGAGTATACCTCAAATGTCGACCTATTGGTCAATAATGCCGCCGTTAGTGAGTTGATTGATGTTGGCGACATCCAAGAGAATCAAATCGATTCCATGATCGATGTCAATTTTAAGAGTTGCTTAAATTTAATCCAAATGTGTTTACCAGGAATGAGAGAGCGAAGGTTTGGAAGCATCGTTAACATATCCAGTCTCGCCTCCTATGGAGCCTTCGACGGACATTGTATCTATGGAACAACCAAAGTTGCGCTCGATTACCTGACCAAGTCCACGGCAAGCGAGCATGGAAAGTTCAACATTCGTTGCAATTCCGTTAATCCCACTGTCGTTTGGACCGAAATGGGCAAGCAATTTTGGTCCGAAGAAACTAAGCAAAAGGCACTCAAATCTAAGATCCCAATGGACAGATTCGTCGAGGTTGAGGAGGTTGTCGCTCCCGTTATGTTCCTGCTATCCAACTACGCGGCCATGATCAATGGAACAACCTTGCCAATAGACGGTGGTATCTCGGCCAGAGGCTGAGCAATTATTTTAATACAACCACCAGCACCACTATGACCATCATATACAAATGCCTTTTCTTTTATTGTAACATAGAGTAACAGACCAAACTTAGATACATACACCTGTTTTATAAACACTCTCTGCGGGTTCAGCAAAATGTTTTAATAACAAATCAAACTCAAATAACCCAAGTCTTCTTTTTTAAGATTGTTGAGTGTAGTTTTTCATTATATTGATTAGTTTGTTTTGTTATTTCAATATTATTATCATTATTTGTATGTTTCTTTGTCTTTTGCCTCCCGCTCTATTGTTTAGTGGGTGTTGTTGATGTTGTCCAGATTTTTAAGCATTGGTGGATAATAGAGTAAATAAAATTGCTAAATACTTTGCAAAGTTGTCTCCAATCTAGTTTCAAGTTTAACATCAATTCATTCTCATCACTAGAAGAAACAAGATAATGTATCGGGCTTTATCCCGTCGTATTATTCGTGTGGAACGAAATTTACCCGAGGCAATACAGAATCGAAAGCAAATTCCCCCGATTGGCAACGTGGTTTTCAGAGCACGAACTGCAGCAGCGCGGGAGTCATCCTGACGCCTGCTCATTCAAATCGGGAATCACGGAAAGCGGTACTGAAAGCGCAAGCTCAAAAACGAAATCGAATAAACATACAACATGCTGCAAGTTTTAAGGAAAGAGACAGACACACCGAGCGCCAGACAGAGAGAAAGAATTTATATTTCGTCAGAGAAAACTTGTTCACCGTAACTTGATCAGGATGCAAGTTTATTAGAGCACATCAAGATTATTTGTTGATATTTGCACACATTTTCAACCCAAAATTATCACTAAGACACCTTCAGATGCTACCTATCAAGGCATAAGATCAATTATTGCACTATTATAATTCTGAAAGAATGTCCAGCTTTCCGTCTCACTCGTCCGTGTCATCGGTGACGGCGACTTCGCAATTCTCCAGAGACCAAGAAAACGATGATAGTAACAAGCCATTGGATGATAGAGAAACTGACGAGCCATCCCTGGTGATCAGTCAAAAGCTATTCAATATAATGCTTAGTATGGATCTTGACAGTTTGCACCAACAGCAGTATTGGGATGCCGAAGGCCATAGCGATCCGAATGCAAACAAAGTTTTACCATGCCTCGCCAGGCTCCTGCTCAGCCCCCAGTTCGAGAAGAAAGTCGAACTCCTCGACTGTATCTATTATTCTAAAGAACTCAATCAAATTGTAGACTTACTATCATCGAGACACGTTGAACCAGCAGATCTACAATCGGTGCCACCAACTTCAGAATTTGAGGCTTGTGATTCATTTGATAAACTGCGAATCGTTGTTACAGAGTGTCTTAGATTACAGGAGATCGCAAGACAATCAGCAAACACTAATCAAACAAAGTTAACTGCTTCGGAACTCTTTGACTGCCCTATTTATTTTGACACCATACTTACTTGTTTGTATGCACTCATGATCAAAAACATCACTATACCTATTATAAACATCCTAGATGTGTCGGAGGCGCTCTTGCATATCGAATCTGGACCTAACTACATTCTGTGCCTTCTAGCCAATATGCCAGAGCGCTGTCAAGAGCTCTGCCATTTTTTGATTACATCTGGTGAACGCCAAGATGAGGCCACACACAGAGAATGGTCAGTGCAAAGAGCAGAGACACTTAGAAAGATATGCCACATGAATCCCTCCATAGCAATGACAGTGAGATCAACTACCCTCCAACAATGCAAAATGCCATCCCTTACCATACTTGTAACCCTGGACAAGCTAGAAGCTACATTCCGTCGATTCACACTTGCTCATAATGATTCGAGAGAAAAGAGTCATGATAATGATGACCAGATGGAGTTAGATGAAGGCACAAAACCTAGACGTGATGATGTGATCATAGAGGTAGAGGAAACTTTTGACGCTACCATTTCCTTTATTACTGATATCCTCCTGAGTACAGAAGACGATACTAGTAACTGGTTCGCACAGTATACTAAGACTGCACAGGTGAAACGAATCGATCATGCCCATAGTTCGAGTCTATCAACGTTCAGATCAATTATACTAGACTACATGAACGTACTTTTTGAAGTGTTACTGGATGAAGACTCCCCATTCAATTCTCAAAGCGGCGAATCGCCATCTAGAAGTTCTGAAGACACCAGTTCAAACACCTCTTGTGAAACAAACAACAAGATATTGGTACGTGCAACTGCAGCATTAAGATTCTATTGTGCTCTTCGGGGCATTGGCGCAATCAAGCTCAACAGCGATGAGGCTGATATACTCCTCCGAATGATCACCTGCCGGCCGAAGTTAAATCAAACAAGTGTAAGTTTCGCAACAACTGGAGTTTGCACACTCTTAGCTTGTTCTGCTATCGTAAACAATCAAAAAGATGAAAAGATTGCAACCGAATGGTTGAAGTGGCTGATCAAGCAATCAGATTATAGTGATACTAGATACTCAAGTTATGGAAAATGCTCCATATCTGAATTGCTTTTGCTAATAGCAATTCATTTCCAAAGTAATCAGACCAACCAAATCGCCGATTTGGTTTGCACCACCTTGGGTATGAAGTTATCCATCAAAGCCTCTGTTTCGAATTGCAAATCCATATTCCTGGGCGAGGTTTTCAATGACCAAATGATCGCTGAACATGCCGTAAGGTTGCCTGTAACAAAGAGTCTCGACAATAGTATACCTGAATTTTTGCTGATTCATTGTGTGCACCAACTTTTGGAGAGCAGATCCTTCAGCAAGCACCAAGTTCCCATTCATGACTGGATCTATAGGCAAATATGTGAATCTAAACGTCCAATGCACAACATGCTACCCAAATTGATCAAAGCTTTTGTCAATTCAGTGATAGTCTCAACCTCAGCTCATGGACATTGTGGCACAAATCAACCCATACCACAGGAAGATATAGCTCTAGTTTTCAAAACACAGTTGTATTCAGTTGACAAGACAGTGAAAGTAAAGGCTGACAAAAAGAAGCGACCCAAGAAAGCTGATGATAATAAGGATCAGTTATCTAATGAGAATGAACCTCATATTGTCGATATTGAGACGGCACAGGTCCTCCTACTCTATTACTTGCTTCTGTATGACGAGACTAAATTGAAGACCTTATCAACGATTTCAATGGAGCGCTCTACGTTATTAAGATACGACCCAGATCTCATGATGGAGATACCCATCTTCTACCTACTACAGGTAGTTCGCGAAAATCAAAACTCATATGGCTTCATTCTGCCAGATCTACTTAGACTAGTCACCTCACAGTATCCGGAACTCTGTTCAATACAACACTGGCTCACAACTGACCATCAACTTCATTATGGACTAAGATCCGAGGGAACACAATCGATTGAGGACAAGATAAATGCCAAAATCTCCATGGGAATGGTTGATTCAACCAAAGTGATCAAGAATGTTAAGGATGGTCAACTAACGCAACTCGAAGAGGGCTACGAAGATCTCGAGGAAAGTCCTAGATTGTTGATTAAGGCCATGGAGGAAATATTGGCTCTACCAAGGGAAGGCATCTGGCCTTTTGTCTTAACTTTTATATCAAATCTACACAAGATCATAAGACTTGACGCAACGGACTCATTAGAGTACAAAAGACTGATCAAGGTGACTACTAAGTTGTGGTGGAAATTCAACACAATTTTTCCCCGCAAGTTATGGGTTATGACTGTAAATGCAACTAAGAAGCCTCAGGCTAACACTAGGAATGGACCGGAAGTGAAACCCATCGAGCACTCGTGGGACGAGCTCACTCAAGACCCTCTGATTGTGTTGAGGTGTGATCCACGAATCTACAGGTGCGCGAGTTTTCTCGATATCCTACTCCATGTTCTAGGTGCTTTCTCGGCTGCCTCTAAGCGCTCTTTATCCGATTGGACTATCGAGCAGCCGGGACGTCAGAAAGAGACTAGAAATTTAGAGGAACTTCGTCAAACTTTGGTTCTGGCCCAAACTAGTGCCGCAATACAAATTCTATTAGAGTCTTGCCTGCCGTCAAAGGATGAGTCTGAGGCGATCAGTAAGAGAGAGAATGGCTCAGAGTTAAGCGATAAGGAAACAATATTGTTAGACAGGTTCGAATCCAGTGTTGACTGTATTTGCGAACATCTGCACCAAGTTTTCATTGCCGACACGAACCTAGCGAAGCTTGTTCACTTTCAAACCTATTCAAGTTTGCTACTTCCAATAACCTCAGAGAAGATTCCCTCTATGCATATTTGCTTAGATTTTATACCCGAACTCCTAAGTCAACCGGACCTACCCAAGCAAGTGTTTGTGATTGAATTGACATCCTACCTATGCGAAAAGTATGCCATCACGAAATCATTGAATGTCGCAAAACTCTGTTTTAATGTGGCCTATACATTGTTGCAGCTTTTACCAAGTGAACGAAGAGCAATATTCTACATACCGGTTTTACCAGCATTGCTCAGGATTTGCAAGGTCTTCCCCATTCTACGCGAGGACGCCAACATAATCCTGTCGCAAATTGATCAGATAACTCTAGCCCACATGGCCTCGACATCTTCACGTTTAAGCTTGGGCGCAGGTAAACCCTTCGAGGGCCTTGAGAGGATGAATTGGCGTGAGGCTAGAAAATTAATGAACTCCCTTGGAATTCACGAGGCTCTCTACGTATGCATCCAAAAGTGTTCACTAGATCTCAGAACAGTCGAAGATGTGCAGCGAGTCGTTACACGGGAGTGGATGAAACATAACCAACAATCTCAGCAACAAGTTGCCGCCGTCTCTCACGCGGCCACTGCAGTTCAGTTGCAACAATAAAATTTAACATTGACTGTGAACATCTACCAATCTATGGACCAACTTGAGATTTGTGAATTTATTCTAACAGGTGCTTTAGGGATTCTAGTTTTATTGTGGTGTATTAATGATGGGTTTTGATTTGCTGATGTTCGAGCGTTTAGTTGATGATAGTCCCTGCGAACAAGTGGTTGTCTGTAATCTTAATTTGTCATTGTTGTCGGAAGTTATAATTTTCCAATTGAAATGGTACGATTTCTCATGTATTTCTTATCCGCTAATATTGGAGTGTTTTAGGAACCTCCCAAGGAAAAATGTCGCGTCCAAAGTGACCATAGGTACTTGTCTGTTTGTACATTGGCTTCCTTAATGCTAGTTGTTTGATGATTCCACCTGGACGCAAATTGAAATTTCCATGCACAATATCAAGAATTTCCTGATTGCTTTTTACGCCAGTTCCATAAGTGTCAACCATAACTGATTGGGGTTGCGCAACCCCGATGGCGTAGGTGATTTGGACCTTGCATCTGCGGCACAACTTAGCTGCGACCAGCGACTTTGCAATCCAGCGAGCCAGGTAGGCGGCCGATCGGTCGGTCTTGGTGGGATCTTTCCCTGAAAAGGCGCCACCACCGTGGGATCCCCAACCTCCATAAGTGTCAACAACTATCTTTCTTCCAGTTAATCCTGAGTCAGCGTGTGGACCGCCGCGAATGAATTTTCCACAAGAGTTGATATTGTAAATGGTTTTATCAGTGAGCAAGTTCTCTGGAATGGCCGGTTTGATCACTAACTCTAACAACTGGTTCCTTAGCTCCTCTAGACTAATGTCAGGCGAATGTTGAGCCGACAGGGTGACAGAGCGGACGCATTGTGGTATAAGAGCGCCATTCTCGCTCTTGTACTCGATGGTAACCTGTGACTTTCCATCAGGTCGAAGCCAGGGCAAAGTTCTATTGTGTCTGAGTTCATCGAGCTTCTGAACCAATCTGTGGGATAGAAGTGCTGTTAGCGGCATGCACTCAGGTGTCTCGTCGGTGGCATAGCCAAACACCTGGCCCTGATCGCCGGCACCAAACTCGTCGTCTAATTTGTCCTTATGCACACCGCAAGCAATCTCTGGACTTTGCTCGCTGATCTCCTTGATAACCTGGCAAGTGTTAACATCAAAACCTATTTCCATGTCTGTGTAACCAATGTGTCTGACGACATCTCGAGCAACTTGCTCGTAATCAACATCGGCCTTGGTTGTAATTTCGCCTAATAGAAAGATTGTCTTGTTCTTGATTGATGCGTCCAAAGCGACGATAGCATTCTCATCTTGGCTTAAGTTTGCATCCAAGATGGCGTCACTTATTTGATCGCATACCTTGTCCGGATGTCCCTCGGTGACAGACTCGGAAGCGAATACAAAGGTGTCTGACATTTCGATCGATTAGTTAATTGTTTATGGTGTTAAGAATAATCTAAAACTATAGGTACTGAGTTACTATATTGAAGAGTTATATTTGGATTGGAAACTTTGTCTTTGTGTCCTCCTAATAGGGTTATATTTAAGTGATTCCAACAAAACCATCTGAGATTGTAATACGAGAGGTGTCGACGACGACAAAAGAGTGCCACGATATAACTTGTCCTCTCTTCTTCCTCTCGCTTTCGGCATGAACCATGCGGATTTGTATTTGTTCAAGCATTGCCGGCCTGCGTCTACAACGACGAAGCGATAGTGAAATATTTGCACGCCCACAACGTGGTCTTGCTCGCAAGACGAGACGATGGTGCACGCACTCGGTGCGCATGTTCACACATTTGCATCGAGCTTTGCCGTGGCGACGCCAGTGCGGCTAGCGCGTCCAATTTGAGAAATCACTGTTTTGAGCGCAAGAAAACACGAGAGACAAGTTGACATCTCGAAGTTGTCTTCACTTCTCCGATTGCCACTGTTACTTTCGCGTTCGCCCGTTCCTGCCACTGCGGCG
This sequence comes from Aculops lycopersici, assembly GCA_015350385.1. NCBI lineage: Eukaryota > Metazoa > Arthropoda > Arachnida > Trombidiformes > Eriophyidae > Aculops > Aculops lycopersici. The sequence goes on along the minus strand of WNKI01000003.1, from coordinate 2,594,750 downwards.
GCGACCGCTACCATTGAGAACACTATACGACTGAGCAAACTAGACGACATGTTTGCTTTAGTTTTGGATGCAACCGAGATTATAATTTTAAATGGTATAGCGCCTTGTTGCCTTTGCAAGGAACTAGACAGGTTTTAGCTAAACAATGATACGAAGGAGAAAATCGATATCGAAGAGGAGACAATGCGATCAAATCGCCTAGCGTTCATTAAGTGGAAGTGTTTCGTGGTCGAGTGGAGTTGAGTAGTGTTTGATGAAAGACACAATTTTGGACATGGGATTAGTTTGCAAATCAGATTATCGTTTGTTAGTTGTTGCTACGGATGTTGACGAAGAGGATGATGCTGAAATTGAATGACTTGATGGAGTTAATGATGATGAAGGTTGTGGTTGTGGTTGTGGTTGCGGTTGCGGTCGGAGTTTGTAAAGATTTTCCAACGTCTCCACTGACTTCTTAAGTGTCTTGATCTCCTCACGAAAGGAACTTGCAATACTTAGTTTTGTTGTTAGAGAGTCGCATTTTGATATAAGATGATAGAGGGCCTTGGTTTCGTCATCAACCTTATCGCAAGTGGCATCGATAGACACCTTGAATGAAACTAGACAATTACTCGAGGCGTCGACAACCTCATCAGTACACTCCTGTACATGATCAATAAGACGTTCCAAGTTTTCCGAAATATCCTGCCATCTTTGCTCCAATCGAGACAAAATTTTTTCCTGACTCACTGATGGGTCCAAACATTTTTCGGTATCCGATAAAGATTCTATCTTGTTCAACTGAGTACTTAAAATCTTTGGTGGCACATACTCGTTATTGCTACCTCTTTTCCTAGTCTCTACTGCTGCATTGCTATACTTGGTTGATGATGTTTCACCACGAGAACTTCCTGTTTTAACATTATATGGAATGTTATCAATTTCATCATCACTTATACTAATAACAGCTAGTTCATTTGAAAGATCTCGCGCCACCTCGATTTGAGCTTCATCCTCGGATGCTTTTTGGTGCGATGCTCTAGCCGAGCTTCTCACGCAGGCCATATGGCTGGCTGCCATATTTATGTGATAGTTCGAAGTTGTACAAATATGATTTTTTTAATAATCAAACAATCGCCTCAAAGACCATGACAGGTAATTTGACAGAATAGGATAGCACGGCAACAGTCGTTCCAAATGACAGCTTTTTTAATGCAGCGAACTAATTTTGCTCGCTGAGGAGAGTGGCGCATGGTATCGCTCACTCCTAGATTTGTTTACATTTGTTTCATATTGCCATGATGGTCACCTAGGCATTAGATTTTCTCTCGATTGTTACCCCGGTCAATAAATAGTAACTCCAACCCAACAGGGCAATCGATCTTGTTGGAGAACTCCAATGTTCAACTCAAAGGATTACTCTGACCATTGTGATTTTGAGTTTTATTAACTTGAACTCTCAGAGCAAGATGGACGAAGAAAGCCCGAAGGAGAGAACCAAACGAATGCATAGATTAGAACGAATAAAATTGATCGAACATGAGAAGGCATCTAGATCCAACGAAGGCAAGCCCCAGTTCTCGCTGAAAACAAAATTGAAAGTGACCCTCCCCCTAGTAGCCGTAGTGATTGCTCTATACTCAGCTTCCTTTAGTTATACACAATGGAAACGCAAGATACTTTCCGAGAGAATAGGAGATAAGCAGGTTGCCATACTTCAGGATGTGAGAGAGATATATTCTCAAGAAGAGGTAGCTACCTTTGAAGATCAAAAAGAGTTAGACCCAGAATTTATTACAGATAATCCAAACAAAAAGTGGTAGTTCCCTACTACCACTAAATAAAGATTGATTGTTTCCTATGCCCCAATATATATATACTAATTTAAATCGCGACCGATCAATTACTTATCACTAATTGAAAAAAGGTATCTATCCTGTCCGCACCTGTTTCTGGTTTGATTGAAGTTCAGCTTGGTGCATCAAAAAAAGAGAACTGAATGGTTATCATTGTGTACAGTTGTGAGTGAAAAAAGTAAAAGTTCTCCTCACAGAAATAACAACAACAGATTCGCATTGGTAGACAAAATAAACAATGTGCTAGTGTGCATTGAAATGCAACAACCATTATCGATTAGATAAGTTATTATTTGATACAATGAATTATCATACCTCACCTGATATAATGAAACAGAATTTTCATCAATAATGGTCCCCGTAAGATGGTAGATCTTTATTTAGTCATCATAAATCATAAAATTAACCTTTTGGATCCATAATTGAGCAAATTTACCATATATTACTTTCCTCTACACAAAAAACTATTTGCAATAACTAAACAATTGTAATGGCTCCAAAGAGACCGAAGAGGAGGACGCAAGATCAAGATAGCAAGAGTGAGAACAATGCAGTTTCCAGTCGCAACGAGCCCATAGCATCTCAAACTGCTGCAACCCTCCAGAATATTACCTCTGATAAGACACCCACAGATCCCAAGTTTGCTCGTGCCGCATCTACGGATGGCGAACTGAACTCGACAAGACAAAGATCCGCCTCGCGATCAAGTAGCACAAATGATGACCCTAAATCTTTAATAGACTCAATCTCAGCTGCCTCCATGCGCCAAAACTGGAGTACCAAGGAGATGGCCGAGGACGAGCCGTCCATGAGCTCTATCAAAGGTGATTCTGTTTCGGCGACCATAGCTGACTACAATCGCAAACATCGAACCAAGTCGGGATCAGGCGACCGAGCTCAAGTAAAGATGGCTACAAATCTCGGCTCTGAATCTCTAGCGAGGAATGATGATTCATCTGTGAATATAAATTTTTATGCTGCTGGCGGATCAACAAGCGGTATTGTGAATACAAGTCTAAGCTCAAAGCCTGGTGATTTTGCGAGTGTTTCAACAAACACAAATGTAGATGCATTCGATGTTATTGAGGAAAGCAATAGGATTTCCTCCAGCGAAGACATAACTCCCAAAGTTCCCCGCAAACGAAAAGGACATAGAAAGCATCACCATAGGCGTCACCATCACCACAATCAACAACACCGAAGACCATCGTCCTCACTTGAACAGGCGCTAGACATTGTCGATCTTCAACCCGAACCGGTGGTCTACCAAATTGAGCCAATCATCATAAGAGGAAATGGCAATCTCACTTTGTTTGGTCTATCAAACTCGTTCAATCCCGAATTTCCTTCAGCACTTATAGGTAGAGTGTCAAAAGAGGAATTCGAGTTAACCATGAGAAGAATCAACTCATTGCTCAGGGACCAGCAGTCTCTCAGTGCCAAGTTATTGGTCTTGGGAGGCCTTTTTTGTTGTTGCTCGTTTGGTTTCTCGCTCTTGTGGCCTTCAATTGCATTGAAGAAGCGGAGCAAAGCTAGCTTGGAAAAGTTGCTTGCCGGTGAGAATAGTCGTCTGTATACCAAGTTAGGCTTGAATTGGAAACTAGCCGAGCAAAGGTGTTATAGTAATCATGCATTCATAGAGTACGTGCTCATGATAGAGTTCACTCCAAAAATAAATATATACCTCCCGGATTGACCTGCATGGTCAATCCGATTTCCGGACATGGTTTCCGGACAAATTATTTATATTTTTCTATTTACAAGGATGCTCGTGTTCTGAACGTACCCGCGGGTGTTTTTTTGATTTGCAACGCATTAGTTTAGATTTTTTAAATCTCAAATCATCAAATATCTGGAGGGGAAAACCACCAAGTACCCTCAAGTGAGTGAGTCATCTCAATCATACCGTGTGAGAAATAATAGCTTTTCTACTTTTGAGCGCCTCTAGCGGCATTTTTGGTTCTCAATCGGGAACCTCTACCATCCAAGAACAGCCAGCAAATGGACAAGCCATCTGCTACAAAATCCATGACATCCAACAAGTCACCAGTTGCATCCGAAGATGTGATTGATGGGCCCAGCACATCTTCTCGAACGGCAAGCAATAATACAACTGAATCAATCCAAAAGACTAAAAACAAGACTTTTAATGTACTGATCGGCGTGACCGGAAGTGTTGCAACTATCAAGCTAGCCGAATTAGTGAAAAAAATTGATTCCATGTTCCCGAGAAAATACGCAGACAAGTCCATTGGTACAACAGGCCAAGCTAGCGTTAGTATTCGTATTGTTATGACAAAAAATTCTCAACATTTTGCAAGCAAAAGAGAGCTAATCAAGTGTCTCAGTGATGAAGCAGTAGAAGTTTACGATGACGACGACGAGTGGCTTGGATGGAAGAAGATCGGCGACCCAGTCTTGCACATCGAACTAAGAAAGTGGGCGGATGTCATGGTGATCGCGCCGCTTGACGCCAATACCATGGCCAAGCTTGCCAACGGAATTTGCGACAACCTGTTAACGTGTACGGTTCGCGCTTGGGAGGTGGCCAAGCCACTTATTTATTGTCCAGCGATGAATGTACACATGTGGGAGCATCCAATCACTAGAGAGCAACTTTGTAAGTTGCAATCCTTTGGATACCTGAGAGTTGACTGTGTTGAAAAGAGGCTAGCTTGCGGTGATGTTGGAATGGGTGCAATGGCACCGGTTGATACCATTGCCAACAAGGTTGTTGATTGCTTAGTAAAGCCTATTGCTTTCCATTGATAAAAGCTTCTCTGTTTATTCTTCGACTACAGTGACAACATAGCATTTAAAATTTCAGTTAATTCTTCGTCTTGGAAGTTATTTTCTAAACTTGGAATAAATGTCCTAGCTTCCTCTGCGGTTTCAGGGCATAGATTTGCCAATTGTGCTAATTCGAACTTGTGTAATTTCTTAGTTTGTAACATACGCCTGACAGCCGAGATCTTCTCTTTATTATCTCCTAACCTATTGAATGTTTTGCAATGTTCTAATGTCTTAACAAATACTTCATTCAATTTCTGCACTGAATCAGTTCTATCAGCTTGTTCCTTTCGATTCTCTAAAATCTTGAGCACCTCGCTTATGGTCAACGTCTCAGCTCCTTCAAACTCTTTGGGGAATTTCAAGACTGCTGCGTCCTCTTCCTCGGCAACTGTTGTGAGTCTAGCAGCCATTGTGTTATGATAAATAGATGGATCTAATATTAGACTCCCTAACTAATACTGATTTTTTATTTGTAGGAGGGTATGCTGAGATCGAAGTCAAATAAATGATTTGAAGTTTGTTATGAGAATCCATTTATTTCGATGTAACTCTCGCGATGGCTCCACCGCTCGCAAGCACGCGTAATACTCACTAGCGCCACGTTGCGAGCAAATAATGAACGATATATTCGCATGCAAATTTTCCATCAAACTTGTGTTCTCTCGCTCCCGTGTTTTGGTTAACTTGCACTAGATTTTACCTCACATTCTAGCATCTAATCAAAGACATTTGCAAGTAATATTTTTCTTAGATCACTTTTTTCGACAACGAAAACAAAGCCTCGTGTGTTAGCGTGGGTGGAAATTTCTGTCGCAAATTTCGACACCTAGTCTGGTCCTGCACCAAGTTGCCCAACTGGCTATCATGTGTTTTCTCCCATCCATGTCTCATCGCTCTCTCCAACACCGGCAACGGAGTCATGTGCATCTAGCTTGAGTGCGCGCGACTTGCGTGCCAGCGGTCACCTAGCCTCACACACCTAGTCGCTACAATGTTCGGGAAATTCCCACATGTTACCGCTTTTCTGGAACAATATATCTATGAGTTCCCGAATTGTCCTTGTGGGCGTGTGCCCAATAAGATCAGCGATCAATATCACCGATCGAGCCTACAGTTTTTGGTCTGTATTGCGGCAGCATAATTCCTTGACGCAACAAGAGGATCGCGATAAAAGTGGAAAAAGTTTTTTTCGATATCTCTCACTCGCTTCATGTCATTGTTTGGTCTCTATGGCACTCAGAGGTGGGGGAAAGCATTTGTTGTGGATAGCTCAAATTTGGTTCATCGCCTTGTGTACAAAGACCCATCAAATAATCTCACTCTAAGTCTCTCCCTCTCTCATGCTTCATGATTATTGTATAGCAGTATGTGTTTTTGAGATATATTATGATAATTCCTTAGCAGATGATCATCTACTATTTGTGTATATCTACATTTATCTATATATACCTACTAAACATGTATTTATTATTTATCTAACAGAGCTGTAATTTACACCCATTGTCACTATCTATTACCAAAAACATTACCAAAAAGTCACTTGTAAATTAAGACTCTTCAAGAGGTGGATATATTGTCGAGAAACCTTTATCACCTCCCTATCATACCATTATTATCACCTCCACTTCTGTCTAGTTTTTTTATTGCAAGACAAACATCGAACAACTACCACAACAAAGATCTCAAGCACTTTCACAAACTTGCCTCAATGTCGAAAACATAGCAGTTGCAAGATAAGCAGTAGCAACAAGTTACAGTTGACAGAGTCGGGTTGTGATCTAGCAAATGTAATATTGCATTCAGGCTTGCACCTATAGATACAGTATATCGCCTAGACCAAAGTCACTGTTGATTATCTCACCTATCCTGCCCGCATGACCGATTATCCTTCCTCCCACACCCTCTTCCTCCAACTTCATCAGTATCAACAAGAACAGCAGCATCATTATCATCATCATCATTATTACAACCAAGACACCATGTTATTTACTCTAGTATTTATTATTGTTACTATATCAAATGTTGAAAGCTCAGTTATCAAAGTTGGCTACCTGACTAACATGCAAGGTTTTGACAATCAACAACGACAAGGTCTCGTGATCAGTGGTGCAATCACGTATGCCATTGAAAAGGTTAACCATAATACGAGTAAGCTGAACGGAAATAGAATTGAATTGATAGCAAATGATACCCTAGGTAGCACATTATTAGGTAGTCAGGCCATCTTGGAACAGTGGCGCAATGGAACTGTTGCATTTTTTGGCCCAGAGGATTCCTGTGAAACCGAGGCTACTATTGCTTCTGCAATCAATTTACCCATGATCTCATATAAATGTGCCGATTCCAAAGCATCAAATAAGCATTTTTACAAAACCTTTGTACGTACTCATCCTTCAGATACTCAAATTGTTAGTTCCGTCATTGCCCTATTACAATCTTTTAAATGGAGAAAGTTTTCAATAGTAACAGAGAAATCAACTCAGTATCTAACTGTTGCACGAAATCTAGCTGACAAGGCAAAAGCTTTAAATCTTACAATCAATAGTGAGAGTAGATATGATGATATCTATCTATGTTGCCGAGAGAACAAGCCATGCTGCAACGATCCATTATATAACATAATCCAAGGAACCTACAAGCGGACAAGAATTTACGTATTCATGGGGAACGTTTTGGATTTGATAACCATGATGCAAGTCATGTATGCCAAGAGTCTCATTAACAATGGTTACGTATTGATATACGTAGATTTAGATCAGTATAGAACAGCAGAGTCTTTTAGGTACTTCTGGCGTAGAGATATGGATGCTAGCACCAAGAAGATCATGCTAGAAGCGGCCAAATCCCTACTAGTTGTTGTTACTAGTCCACCTGATTCAAGTTTCCAATACTTTGAAAATCAAGTCAGAGAGTATAATTTGAAGCCACCCTTCAATCTAAGACAGCCATTCCCAGAATTCAAGAAACATATTACAGTATACGCATCATATCTATATGACGCATTCATGTTATATGCCGATGCACTAGAAGAAACTTTGCGAGACAAGGCAGATATAACGGATGGAGCGGCCCTGGTTAGAAGGATAATTGGTAGAAGAACTTACCAAAGTATTACAGGTTCTGTCATGAACATAGACTCAAATGGTGATGTCGAAGGCAACTACAGTGTCTTGGCGTTACGAGATCTCCCGCAAGATATCAAGCTGAGGATCGACGACGATCTCAACAAAACAATGCTACCAGTTTGTAATTTCTTCTACGACAACGATACCCTGTTACTGTCGGGCACCTTGGATTGGTCAAATCCACCTGTTGATGAGCCATCGTGTTATTATGATGGAAGTAACTGTCGAAAAGAACCCAAATACTATCGAGAAATTCTTCTCTTTGCTTTTATTGCTGTATTGATAACTGAAATCATAGTAGTATACCAGATTTACAGAAACTGGCGCAAAGAAAAAGAGATCGACGGTCTCTTATGGAGGCTAGAATATGACAATCTAGAATTTCATAGCAACCAACTGAACCGAACTCAGAGCAAAACAAGTTTTACCAGTCAAATGTCAAGCGACTCAGGCTTCTTAAGATCTAGGAATACGCTAGTGAAGACAGCGTCATTTAAAGGAACAATCGTCGCCATAAAGGAACTTCAATTCAGTGGAAAGAAGGACAAAGACATTCCAAGGGCTAGTAAAATCGAGATGAAGCAGATCAGGGAGATTCGTCATGACAATATCAATCAATTCATAGGTGCCTGTGTTTTGTACGAAACTAGTACAATATATATTGTGACTGAATATTGTTCAAAAGGTAGCTTACAAGATATACTCGACAACACAGATGTGAAGCTTGACAGCATGTTTGTATCATCTCTTGTATTCGATCTTATATCTGGCTTAAATTATCTCCATCATAGTGAAATCAAATTCCATGGAAATTTAAAAACCTCAAACTGTCTCATAACATCACGTTGGGTTCTCAAGATAACCGATTTCGGTTTGCATAATTTCCGTCTTAGAGCATCTTCGGTTCCATTTCGTGAGAATATGAGACACACTCACTATAGAAATCAACTCTGGAGAGCACCGGAGCTCTTGAGAGACACAACATTGATAGGAAATCAAAAAACGGATATATACGCATTTGGAATTATTTTGCACGAAATCATCGGCAGACATGGACCATTTGGTATAGATACGACGTCAATTAAACCAGAAGAAATGGTTGATTCAATCAAGAATCCAAGAACTTGTAGCTTAGCTCAATTCAAGGCGGACAACACGATCGATGGCTCAAATGTTAATCAGATGAATAGATCTATCCACCGGCAAGGAAGTTCTAGCCTCCTCTTCGATCAAGCTCGTAGTATGACAAGAGATAACTCTCAAATTGACATGCAGCGTCTCAACAATCACCCGCAACTAAGTCAGTCCAAAGGATTTATACAATTTGAGCAATTCAAAAATCACGCTAAAGCATGTGCAATTGATACGTCAGGATTTATGGCTCTTGATGTACCAGACAATGCGAAAGCAAGCCTAGCTCCCGAAACGATACTCGAAGATCCGTTACAAGAAACTCCTTTCCTCGGAGCTAAACAGGATCCCAAAATTCAACAAACCAACAGTATCAACAATAACAATAACAATGGACTTGGGGGCAACAGACACCTAGATACTTTGATTCTATTTAGACCGGATATTAATCTAATCAGGTGTCCGCAATATATAATTGATGTGATGCGTGACTGTTGGTCTGAAAACCCAGAACTAAGACCGGAAATCTCAATTATCAGACGAAAACTTGAGCGAATGAGACAGGGACTTCATAAGCACAATATCATGGATAATATGATGGCCCTAATGGAAAAGTACTCGAACAACTTGGAGGAGATAGTTCAAGAGAGGACCGCCCAGTTAGTCGATGAGAAAAAGAAGACTGAAATTTTGTTGCACCGGATGTTGCCGCCTTCGGTGGCAGAACAATTGGTCACAGGGGAGGAAGTGGAGCCTGAAAGTTTTGATGCAGTTACTATATTCTTCAGTGATATTGTTGGTTTTACAGAGTTGTCCTCTAGGAGCACACCGATGCAGGTGGTTTTATTTCTAAATGATTTATATACCCTATTTGATGCTATAATTAGAGAGTATTCAGTCTACAAGGTTGAAACTATTGGCGATGCCTACATGGTAGTAAGTGGACTACCCGAGCGGATATCAGATCATGCAAGTGAAATAGCATCGATGGCGATAGAATTGCTCAAGTCGGTCGAAGATTTTAGAATAAGGCATTTACCAAAAGAAATCTTGCAGCTTAGGATCGGTCTTCATACGGGTGAGTTTTCACAATGTCAGCTTTATTGAGAATTAAACTACCTTTTTTGCTAACATACAATATTCTATCCTTAATCCTATCACATTAACCAGGTCCTGTTGTGGCTGGAGTTGTTGGAACCACAATGCCAAGATACTGTTTATTTGGTGACACTGTTAATACAGCAAGTCGTATGGAATCTCATGGTGAGGCACTTAAGATTCACACCGGTCCAAGCACAAAACAACATTTAGACAAGTCAGGTAACTATATATTAGAATCTCGAGGTCAAATAGGTATCAAAGGCAAAGGAAATCTTGAGACATTTTGGTTACTAGGGCATAGGGATAAGACAACACAAAATAGACACGACCCAAATTCAAAGGCCAACAACAATGTTGCTCTATTTGATGCAATTGGTTTATTGGATAACAAAAAGAAGAGTCCCCGTGTGCTACATCAACAATCCAGTTTATCTGGTGATTTATTCAAGTTGAATTGTTACACAAGGGCATAATTGACGAACGAAGCGAGTAACTAGACGCTAACACCGGATTCTCGTCTTGACTATATCTTGGTTCACCTGGTTTTCGGGTCGAATCATAGATCATCCACGAGGCGTACCAAAATACCGTGAAGAGAGAGTATAGGGCCACATAATAAATTAACAACCAGACATAATCCATCCATGACAGAGGTGGTGTTTCATGAGCATCGTTGTACAAACGCTTTGATTTGACTTTGAGGGTCTTAGTTTTTTGCGGTTGATGTATAATAACGGTGGTTGATTTGCTGCCTCCGTGCATATTTAATCAATTATCTCGAGGGGAAGTTGACCTCAAGATCTTTAGCTTGAGGCTTAAGACCTACAGCTGAGCACTACAGCTACGTGTATATTTACTAATCATGATTATGTAATTTTACTGTACGCAAAGAGATGCACAACAACAACCTAATCTGAGCAAAGTAGGCTACTAAAAGCTTTCACAGCGGAAGTGATCGTTTGCTCTCCCGTGCGTCTATTTTTGTATCTTCTTGAAAATGGTCAGCCAAAAGGGCGAAATCACTCTGCACCTGTCATTTTGGACTCCATTAATCCTGTTAACCACATCATCCCTTCTATGATGAGAAGGTCATCCATTGATTCAAAGGACAAAGCTCATATGAAGCGAGTTAGAAGTCGCATTGGAGGTGAAAACCATAAGATGCAGCCATCAGTGAGGACTAGCCCTCCACCTGTTGCTCCAAGCTTTAAATATATCATCAACCGACCCCAGGCTATAGTAATCGACTTGTTGGGGGTACTAGTCTCTCGTAGTTTTATGACAAGCTCTAAGGAGTTCCGTGACTTCTTTCAACACAATGTACTCGAGTATCTGAATGAGAATTGGAAACAGAAGCAGCTTAAAATCATGATCAACTTCTTTCGTTGCTCACAAGCTAATGTACCGGATGAATTTAAGCTGGCCGATAGGGAGGAGCCGAAGGAGGAGCAGATAAAGCAGGCGAAACGACATGTGATTTGGAAGCTACGAAATGATCCAACCAATTCGGCGCTATCCCTATTCATGTTGGGCATAACTGAGTGGGGTTATAGGACTCGAACACTTGTTACTAAGTAAGTATATCCTTCGAAACAACCATTCTAAATCCTTTTCCATGTCAGTTAAGAGACTAAAGGCAAACTAACTAATTGAATGATCTTATTCAATTTAAATTTACAGTATATACGATGAAGTGCCAGCAGTTCTCAAGTTTTGGAAGGAACAAATGAAGATACCAGTATATGTTGGTGTTGGATCTGCTGATTTTCTAGTCATGGTTCTGACCAACACCAACTACGGAAATGTTTTACCCTTCTTCAATGGGCATATGAACATTATGGACTTCGATGGAACCAGGGCAAACAAAGATTTCAAAAAACTAGTCGCCATACTCCGTTTGCCGCCCGAAAAGATCCTCTACCTGACAAGATTTAGACAGGATTGCAAGAAGGCAATGGAATCTGGTTTACAGTCTCTCATAGTATTGAGGCCCGACTTTGATACTCATGGGCTCATATCGCAACTAAGATCCAAGCGAAACGGAGTAGCCCAGTTCGATTCTACTAAACAAACTCGTCCGGGTCTCGAGGAAACCCAATCACCGCCGGGCAAAACTGTCCCGGCAACCGAAATCAAGAACACGGAGATAAAGAAACAGCTTGAAAATAATATAAGCTCCTTGTCATTGATTGAAGATCATGACGAAACTGATCGTTACAATACTCAATCGTCTCAAATCGTCGAGAGTGACCTGAGCAAATTTAATGTAGTTTTGTCGTTGACGGAGATCGCGTTTAAATAAATAGCATCGCTTGTACACACTTGGCTTTGAGCCGCAGGTGATTCAATTCTTCCACCAATATGGTTTATAAGCTTGCAAATGAGTCCTGGTTGCGTCATGAATCAATCCTTTAACATCATTTAGCTTCTCAAATCTCAACAAAGCCAATGCCCTATCTTTCACTACATACCTCAAGGCTCCAATCTTCTTTCTGCCAGTTTCGTCGGTAATCAGTGAGTCGGCGGCATAGGGCATCGAAGCAGACAAGTCGCTCGTCCCTCTGGTTTTCAGATCCAAAATAATCGGCATGAGTCTCTTGCGGACTACTCCAGTATGATGAATCCTAGATGTGAGCTCCTGCCCTAGATAACAGCCCTTCGTGAATGAGACAGAACCTAGATAATCTGCGTTACATTCAAGTGGTAAACAATTGCTCTCTGGGAGATCGTTGGACCCCTCACCGATACCAAGTGTATATCTATGGTAAATATATTTCTTGAGGGATTTTTCGACGATATCTGCATTGATCACATTCTGTATAGATGACTTGAGGGCATCAAAATCGCCGGTTTTGGTCAGTATTCTCATTCCGAGCGACATTAGTCTTGGATCATTGACCACAATCATTCCATCACTAATAACCTCTTGCGTGACCTCAAAACTGGGTGGCAGTGATAACTCTGTTGGTTCTATGGCTGGATGTTTTTGAGGTCCAGCGGTAGATTGCTGGTCGATTGTGGGATAAAGGCACCAAACATGATAATCATCTTCACTTGACATTTCAATCTTTCTTCGAACCCGGTAGCCATATAGTGTATTAGCCAAACCGCTTGCAAGTTTGGCATCGCATTCAATTAGCAGCTCATCATATTCTGTTGCTTTACCTGGGGGTGTGAACTCACATTGATACCTTGTGAGTGGTGTTCTATAAACTAGGAGATCACATATTGCACGTCCTTGAGCATTTAGCATGTAAGTGCTGAGCACATTTGGCGATACTTTTGCATGCTTTCTTTTAGGAATCTTGTCGGGTTCGTAGAGATATCTGAGATCATTGCACAATAATCCTTGTAGGTAAGGGTAGCAATCTGGACCCTTGATCCTCAGTAGCTTCCTATCTGTAAGTTTAGTCAAGGCGAGACGAGACATGGTGCCAATAGAGTCGATGAATTTAAATTTGCGTTAGCCAGGCGCTAATTTTGGATTAGTGCAGAAGTCTATGGGATCACATATCAACACAAGAGAAAGTCGCAAAAGTTGAGACAATTTCCCTACGAAACACGCGTTCAAAATCCAAAATACGTTTTGCGACGGACCTGCGCAAAACAAATTCATCAACTGCGAAGTCGCGTCACATTTACAGTTTTGAGAGGTACTTGTCGATCTGCACGACTTTCCACGTGGATTCTCATCTCGCGCTGTGCAATTGCGTCTTACTATGACATGCAGTGTTAGGCCCAAATTTAGAAAACAATTTTCAAGACGGAAATTTCAAATGCCACGTCATCACTATAGTTGAAGAATAATCAGAGAAGCTTCTATCAATGGCAAGGTATAAGTATATTTGAAACATATCGATATCGATTGGGTCATTCATGTATTCATCGAGTGCTCGAGTTTTTATTGGAAGTGTTGAATGGGTCAATCATGGTATTCGTCATAATAATTGTCTGAAGTGTAAATTCGGAACGGATTTCGTTTGTATGTCAGTCGTCGTCATCCGATATTAACGCCGGGGTGTCGCTCCTTGTAATGTTTGATCAGTTTCTCCCTCCTCTTGTATGAGACATCGCAGGGTCTACACTGATAGATGTTACCCTGAATATGCTGCTCTTTCCAATGTCGAGCCATTGACTTTCTATTCTTGTAATGATTCTTGCATATCTTGCAAGTGTAACAACCACGGCCTGCGTCGAAACAATTGTTAAGAAATCTGGTTGTGTTTAGCATAGTAGAGTTATTGTTATCGATTGTCTTGGGTGTGCTAGCCAAAATACTAGAGCCACTACCACAACCGGATTTAAAACTTGAGATGGATATGTTATTCAGGTTTAGATTGCCACTACCTCCATTGCTAGTCTGATTTGAATTAATAAGCATGGCCTGGTTCAGAGATATAGCGCTGCTATCGTTTCCTGGAATGTTGATGGTTGCTCTTTGGTGGTTGAAGATGTCTCCAAGATCCTCTCCAGTTGTCATACTTTGCTCGAGCATTCTAGTTGGATCTATATCGAATGATTCCTGATCATCGTCATCATCATCTTCATAATCCTCAAGATCGTTGTTGTCGTCTTCCACAATCATTGCCTCTTCGATTGGATTTGTATTGCTTCTCTTGATCATGCAATCCATTCCACTAGCCGCTGCTATATTATTGACTGACTTTACAATTTGCGGCGAGTCGCCATTTGTTATGAGTCCCGGAGTCAAGACATGACTGTCACTTGGTTTTCGAACAATAGTTATATGAGGTCTAGGCAAACGACTGATTCCTGAATTTATGTTTATCGAAGGCTGGCCAGCACTGGCTGTTGGTGACTGCATAGGAGCAGGTTGTGCAAACCGGAAGTTGCTATTTGGTATCTTCTTGATCACAATACCACTTTTGGGGGGACTAGCTTGCAATCCATGCGCCCTCGTGGCACTATTCGTCGTCATTATCGGGTATGTTGGCTGTGAGTTGAGAACAAACATTGGCAATGTTGGCAGTCTTTTGGCGGTAGGCTTTACTAAACAATCAACAACCTTGTTGGCAATGGTATCAACCGGTGCCATTGCACCCATTCCAACATCACCGCAAGCTAGCCTCTTTTCAACACAGTCAACTCTCAGGTATCCAAAGGATTGCAACTTACAAAGTTGCTCTCTAGTGATTGGATGCTCCCACATGTGTACATTCATCGCTGGACAATAAATAAGTGGCTTGGCCACCTCCCAAGCGCGAACCGTACACGTTAACAGGTTGTCGCAAATTCCGTTGGCAAGCTTGGCCATGGTATTGGCGTCAAGCGGCGCGATCACCATGACATCCGCCCACTTTCTTAGTTCGATGTGCAAGACTGGGTCGCCGATCTTCTTCCATCCAAGCCACTCGTCGTCGTCATCGTAAACTTCTACTGCTTCATCACTGAGACACTTGATTAGCTCTCTTTTGCTTGCAAAATGTTGAGAATTTTTTGTCATAACAATACGAATACTAACGCTAGCTTGGCCTGTTGTACCAATGGACTTGTCTGCGTATTTTCTCGGGAACATGGAATCAATTTTTTTCACTAATTCGGCTAGCTTGATAGTTGCAACACTTCCGGTCACGCCGATCAGTACATTAAAAGTCTTGTTTTTAGTCTTTTGGATTGATTCAGTTGTATTATTGCTTGCCGTTCGAGAAGATGTGCTGGGCCCATCAATCACATCTTCGGATGCAACTGGTGACTTGTTGGATGTCATGGATTTTGTAGCAGATGGCTTGTCCATTTGCTGGCTGTTCTTGGATGGTAGAGGTTCCCGATTCAGTGACTCGGTCGAGCGCGACTTCATACGAGAGTTCTGTGTCAAATCAAGCAATGAGGTCTGTGGAGTAGGCTGAGAGGGCGATGAAGTTGAGGGTACTGAAGCAGATGGCTGGACATCGCTCGACGTCTGATTGTTTCGATTTGGTACTGACTTATGGATTGAGTTGTTGTTGATACAAGTGGTTGCTCCATGTGAGCCGGCGATTATTCTGGCCACTGCTAACTGTTTCGCCTGTCGTCTTGATGTTGGATCTTGTTCCCTAGCCAAGAGGCTATTGTTGTTGCTGTTGGTAGTCGATGTTTTTGTTTTTGCTAGTGAGGATGATGATGATGTAGATGATATCGTGGATTGTGTCGATGTTTTGATAGGCTGAGCTTTGCCTTGAGTTTTAAGTTGCTTCTGTGAAACATCCTCGATGAGCTGGCCGGCGCTACGTATTTGGTTCCTAGTTCTCATTGTGTTATTTTCGAGAATATCGAATTAATGATAGCACCTGTGCGAATGTCGGGTTTTGTTTTCATAGGCATCTATTACGTAACTTTCTTGAATGGTTGAACTCTCTTATCATCGGGGTCGAGATCAAAGATGAATTGGATAATATAATTTCTTTTTTGGTCACCAAATTTAGAAACCTTATAGTCCACCTGCAGCCAATGGATCCTCTGGTTGCCACGTTCACTCGGTGTAGTACGTTTAGTTACTGCAGCCAGCACCAAGTTCGACAAGCTTTGTCGACTCAAAAGGTGTTTATTTCGAGGTTACAATTGATAGATGTGGTTTGTTGATTTAAAAGTTGAATTTGTATATATATTTCGCCTCGCTTTAGAACTGGGATTTTCTCCGATGGTGCCGCTCGCTGCTGTTGTTATTTTTCAGGTAGTGGCGACGCTGGGGCGGCTGTGGTTGCCATTGCCGATGCTCTAATGTGGTCTACAAAAGCCATGGCTCCTTTGAGCCTCGGTGGAGTCGGCGAATCAGACGGTGCCGCCCCGATCGACCCGCCCGCTGGGCTGTCATTAACGTGCATCTGGCGCAATGCGTTTGCGGGCCGCGGCCAGGGTATCCGACTGGGCGGCTTGCGGGTTGCCAAGCGGCAATCCCTGAAGCACACAGGCGGGACAGAGGGAGAACCAGCGACAGCGGCGGCGCAACCAACCACCAACACAGCGTTTATGATACTATACATGCATTCAGTGAGGCGCCGCCATCTAGATTTGAACATGTACACAATGTGTATGTAATACTTTCATGGTGATGCGACTTTACCCAAGGGCGATAGTTGTACAATATCTGTCCAAGAATAGCCCGCGAATCGTGCACAGCAACCGGTAACCTACCTGGTGGCCGGTTGTTTTATTACACATGATGATGATGACCTTTCAAACAATTGGTCTAAACCCGATTATGAAACTTTCTTTACTTTTTTCGTACTCAACTACTTTTCCCGTTGGCTGGGGCTCTCCCATCAAATTGGATCTTGTCAAACATCGACCTTGGCACCTAGCGACTAGCTCTCTTGTCCACCTCCAGTTGGCCGAAAATATTTCAATTTGTAACAATTGGACGAGGCTCAAATCACCACGACAATCGGTGTTAGTGTATCTATCGAATCAAACATCCGTTCATTGGCACTTTTACGTGACTTTTTTGAAACCTTATATCTGAGAAAAAAGAGCAAATTCGTTCTGAAAAAATCGCTCAGGATTATTTTTAGTGAGCCTTTTTTCTCTATACAATTGATTGTTGATTGCAATCAAATGCTGTTAGCCTCCAGAGTGGATTTCCGGTTGAATCAGCTCGATAATCCCCGGGCTAACTTATCGAGCTTGTGATAGGTAACATAAAAATGCTCATATGTTATACTACCGGGAGAGGCACATTTAGCTCAGTTATCTTCTTTTGCTCATTCGAGAATAGTTCTCAAACATGCACTTATCTACAGCTTTCTGTGAGGTCAAGGTGCTAATTAACTTTATTCGGGAATCCAATAATTCCGTTTTTATATTGGAAACTATTGGTTTCGAAGTGGCGTCGCTTTTGTGGGATTTTTCCATCCAATAAAATGGATCATCTGAAAGGTTGCCGGCACACCGCCACCGTCGGCCTCACTCCGACCATAGAGACTCTGATAGATGGCGGCGGAGGCTAGTAAGACATCCCTATTCAGGTGCTTGCTCCCTTCAATGGAGGCATTATTTTCGCCCATACCTTGTAGATCAAACATTAGCTCAAACATCGATGGGTAACAGATTTGAATTTGAGAAATATCAACAGTGATTAGCTTGAAGCCGCTAGATTGCATGATCAATCCCATGTCTTGACCCGTAGTCTTGGGGGCGATGTGTAAATCGAACTTTCCTAATCTTTCTAACTCTGCTAATTGTAGGCTTGATCTAAGTTCATAAAGAGTATCGCCACCCAAAATACATCCGATGAATGGGGAGTTGTCTTTGAGAATTGTGTTGACTCTCTTGAAGCTTTTTGGCAGATCATTGACCCAGTGCATGTTTAGGCAGCTAATGGCCAAGTCAGCAAAGTCTGACTTCAGGGGTAGTTCTTCTTCATCACATTCCAGATATTCGATGGGATATTTGGCAGCTATTGCAGCATCAGATTCCATGCATCTTCTTAAATATCCCGGTGATACGTCAACATGAATTAGAGAGGTCACTTTGCTTGGATTTAGGTACTTCGTTATTAAACCTGAACACGCGCCTATATTGCATATAACCCTACTATCTTCGCCTGTCAAATCATCGATTCTATCACAGATATCTCTCGCAGTGTGGTCACGTAAATAATCGTATAGGTGCGCCTCTTTGTTCTTAGAACTCCAATCGAGGTGCTTGACTCTGAGGGCTTTGTTGAAAATAAGCTTTGTGTTGACTTTCTGGGTTACGGAGGAAAACATGATCCTCGTATGAGATTCTTAAACTCTGGATATAGCTAATAATGTCTGCTCATACTGCAAGGGTGATCAAAAATTGTATTAGTTGTGGCTGAATCTAAGTTTAGGTAAGAACAAAGTAGCTTGCCTTCTTGTTACAAAGTGCTGAAACTCGCCTCTCATTTACTGATCAAGCTGCGCGACTTTCCGCATGGATTCTCATTTCGCGCTGCGCGTTTGAGTCTGACTATGACATGCAGTGTAAACACAGAATTATAATGCGAGTGGCAAATATAAACAACCAAAATGTTGCTTGTTATTGTATTTGTATGACGAAGATAAAAAGACGACGACATAGAACCACCAATAGAAAATGATTTGTATTTATTATATCGGGATAAAATAGAAACCCTAAGGCCACTCAACGAGATAGTATTCGTTTCCTGCCTCAGTACTTTTAGAATTGTTGCACTATCATTAAACCATATTAGTCATCGATCGAGATCAGTACTCCTGAAACCTGACTGAATTACTAACGATACCACCGCATACCACAATCACAGTCTAATCATGGATAAAGACTCCAAAGATGAGGACTTGAATATCCCTCGTGCGGCCATAAACAAATTTGTTAAAGATGTCATACCTGATGTTAGGGTTAGCAATGAGACAAGAGAAATCATATTACGCTGTTGTAATGAGTTTATACATATTGTAACTAGTGAGGCAAATGAAGTTTGCGATAAACAGCAAAAGAAAACTATAGCAAGTGATCATGTGTTGGCTGTTTTCGATAGATTAGGTTGGCCTGAGTACAAGGAGGTGGCCGAGGTTGTGGATAGCGCGTGCAAGGGTAGGAAAAAGAGACAGAGCACAAAATTAGAGCATACCGGTATACCTGAAGAGGAATTATTGAAACAACAGCAAGAGCTTATAAATAAGGCTAGATTAGAGCAGGCACAAGAGCAGGAAGAATGGTCTCAGATGCAGGGCATGCTAAATACGTGCGTCGGAGGTGATGGCGATGGAGCCGACGATACGAGTTCTATGAGCAAGAGTTGACCTTAATTAATGAAGATCATTATATTTGTGGTGATATCATTATTATTATCACTGTCTTGTACTCGTAAAACAGAAGCAAATAGATCGCATCATTATCAACAAAAACAGCATCACCGTCGTCGTCGTTGTCATATGCTGCTTTGGCAACCAAGGTGGCGGCATAAAAAAGAAGCTTAAGTGGAGAAGAGGAAAAGAGATCACCAGGAAAGACAGATTTCACAATTCTAATAGGGAACAATACGGATGTAAAGACAAAAAGATTGATAGAGGTCATATACATGATCAATAGGATATATTTTCTTCTCGCGGGACCTAGACAAACTTCTATATTATATCAACCAGCTTAAGCTGATAAGCTTCTTTTACAAATCAAAGCCATCCAAGCATCACCGTTATCACTATTGCTATTATCATAATCATCCTCGTGGATGGCAGAAAACCAAAAGAATAGCATCAACAGCATCAAACCCACTCCCTGGGCTCCTTGAGAACTTTCATTAAATTGGAATAATTAGAGCCTGGCTCTGGTTCATGGCAATACAACCATTTGGCGTATAAAGGCAGCGACATCAGAATACTCTCATAGCGAGCGCCAGGTGTAAACAAACCAAATTTAGTTCCTCTATCATAGACTAGATTGAATTCTGTATATCTCCCCCTTCTTAAAAGTTGCCAATTGCGATCCTCTTCCGTAAAGGATTTGTGCATATTCTTCTGGACCAATGGCAAGTAGGATGGTAGAATATGATGAGCACAACTTCTGACAAACTCGAAAGCTTTCTCCTGGTTTGGATAATCGACATCATCGAAAAATAGACCACCCACCCCGCGCCGCTCCTTTCTATGCACAATAAAGAAGTAATCATCGCACCATTTTTTGAACTTTTTGTAATATCCGCCATCGTGTTTATCACAAGCCTTCTTGAGCTCCAAATGAAAGTGTTTGCAATCAGATTCGTCCAACAGGTAGGGTGTTAGATCAGTCCCACCCCCAAACCACCACATTGAGTTTTCCTGTGAGCCGTCCGCGTTAGATGGTTGCTGGACCTCAAAATAGCGGTAGTTGAAGTGGATGGTGGGGACATTTGGATTCCTTGGATGAATAACGGAACTAACCCCAGCAGCAAAGAATGGAATCTGAGTCTTGTCAGTGATTGAGCTCGAGAATTGTTTGCCACGGCTCTTCATTTGTTGCACGGCAGCAGGTGGTAGCATTCCATAGACTACACTTATATTTACACCTGCCTTCTCAAAAACACGACCATTTTGAATGATGCACGTGATTCCACCGCCACCTTCCTCTCGTTCCCACCTGTCGATTGAGATCATGTCGTCGACTTTATCTGGAACCTCAGGTAGAAATTGTTTGCCACTCTTGGCAGCTTCATCCTCTTCAAGTTTTTTTAAGGCCGAGAAGACATTCTTTTGAACATTGAGAATGAAAATCTCCATTCGTCTTCTCATAATGTTAGTCTCTTGTTTAAGTACATCCCTCTTAGTTATTGGTTCGGCCATGAAACTATCGGGATTATCCAGCTTAGTAAAGTCTTCAATCTCGAGGGAATCGCCATAACTCAGTGGGGCGGAGCTGTTCTTTGTGCCAAATAGTGATAGTGCCAAGATTGATAATCCTGTCGATCGAAGTCGACCTTGAGTCAAGCTGATTCTTGGAATTATTGCGATCATTTTGGATAGGAACGTTGAAATTGTGGTGAGGATTTGTGTAAATACGCAAGTCGATGGTGAATCCAATAAAAATGACAGGACGTATCGCGTTATTTATTTACATCTTCCTTGCTGGCCAAATAGTTCACGAAGATAGTGCAACAACTTGTTGCGCGACAGTGGCTACTTGTGAGACCCAGAGATTGAGCCCCAATTTTGTGTGGCCCATTTCTATCTTCAAGATGAAGCTCGATCCAATGGAAGTCCATGTGCTCACAACGAGCGTCGCTTTGCACTCATTGCACCACTCATTGCACCACTCATTTACCACTGCCCATAGGTTGCCATAGAGATTGACAAAATTGTGCGATCTATTCTACTTGCACGTGCAAGTGTCCTTCTAACATCCTGATTCATTCCAAGTATTGTGTTAGATATATTTTCAGATGAAACAAAAAATGTCTGAGGAATCAGTAGCAGTTGGTCTATTTGGAGAGGGCAACTTTTTTGAAGCTAAGAGGTTGTTCGAGAATTTATTGAGCAAATTGTCAGGTGAAACTGAAAGGAGGAATTGTCTCTTCAACATCGCGAGCTGTGAGGCTTCATTGGGAAATTTACACGAGGCGCTCGATAGTTTCTCCAAAATAGGCGATCAAACCGACGACATCGTATACTGCAAGGCTTTGTGTGAGTATAGACTTGCTAATTATGGAGAAGTACAAGAATTATTGAGCAAACTTAACGACGACAATGCTCAACTAAGAGCACTCGTGGTCAATCTGAAGTCAGCAGCCCAATATAAATTGGAGCTCGACTCTAGTAAATGCAAGGAAACACTAGACAGACTAGAGATCGAGGATGAGTCCAAATTTGATTGCGTGACTTTGCACAACTATGCCATTTATGAATTCATTGACCCCAGCCAAAGAAATGATTCAATTGATAAACTTTGTTATCTCGCCAAATTAACGCCAAAATTTGGATGCCACCCGAATGAGATTTATTACAACAATTTGCTTGCTCACCTAATGCTCAGACAGCCGGAAGGTTTTGATGCTATTCTTAGAGACATGGGAGAGCAAATGGGGGCTAAAATCAGCAAGCTAACTCTAGAATATCTACAGATTGTTCGAGATGACATTTCAACAAAGCAACCGGAAGCGACTATCAGAAAACTTGAGAGTTTAATCCAAAAGTTAATCCTCGAGGATTCAGCCGAGTTGGAAAGAAGGCGATTTTTACAAGTGGTGTTCAGTCATTTAGTCTCTTTGTTGTGGCACAGCAATCAATACGAGATTATAGAGAAACTTTGTGAGAAATTTGAGTCAAATTTGGATTTGGCTGATCAAATTAAAGTGATCCTCGTGAATTCATTGTTTATGCAGGACACCAGATTTGAGGAATGCGTCACATTATTTGAGGACTTCCTACCAAAATCCACTGGAGAGAGTTTACTCTCGATAGATCCTGTAATTTTGGGCAATCTCTGTGTGAGTTACGTTTTAACTGGAAGAAATCATGAAGCTGAAAGGTTAATCAAGGATGTGGAGCAGGAGGAACTACAGGTGGTTGATGAATTTGGCTTGATTCCAGAGTATCTAGTAGAAACCTTACAATTTAAAAAGTTTTACAACTATCGAACTAAAGCAACAATGCATTTAGCCACAATTAATGCCATAATCGGCACACTCTATTGTGTTAAGAACAATCATGAATTTGGTTTAAATAGAATGTTCAAGTCCATGAGACCGCTAAAGTTCAAGTTAGATTACACGTTATGGTTTTACCTGAAGCGTTGCATACTTTGCATGCTTGACAGCCACTGCAATCAAATGATTTACATGTCAGATGATTTGTTCAACTTGATCATAGGAATTTTGATTCAATGTGAACAACATGGAGCTGAAATTTATCCCACCAATCGCTCCACTTTTGACATTTGCTCGTTAATTAACGATCGCTCGCCTCGTCAGGCTGAAGCAAGAGCAAATGTGGATCATAAGACGCCCTCCCTTATGCTCCGCTACTTCTCTACAGTCGCACAGGAAGCTAGATATTGTCGCTCGCTTGTGTTGCCTTTAGTTCACGATTGAAGTGAAAGTGGAACCAAGTGACCATCGCCACCGCCCCTACCACTACCAACACGACTAGTATGAGCATTAGTATCAGTTTAAGTATAACAAGCTGGCTCCAGATGCCAAACCAACAAGTGGCATCAGTAACAACAGATTCATCTTGTGCAACTGTATAGCGGAGCGGCAATCGACTTCAAGTCAAGGAGCGACAACTAGGAGCTACTTTTCCCTACTGAACGGCTACTTTGCTCGACCTAAACAATTGTGAAATGTATTCTTAAGCTGGGAAGGGAGCAGACGTTTACCTGTTTGTAGCTAATTAACTCGATCACTAGGGTGACACTAGCGGAGCGGACGGCAGCTTGTTCGCGTTCATGAACATTCTCAAAACTCTAACTTTGAGTAGTAGTTGGACAGTGCTCAACAAACTTGAAATTAGTTTCGGTGAAAACAAGCCAAGAACACACTTGTTTGGGAGTTGAAGTGTCTAGCCACTTCAGAAAGTCACTCAGAACCACTGTTGACTACTTGGGGCCATTTACATGCTACCGCACAAGAACAACAGGTGCGCTTCGGACTCTGGGAGAGTGCACCTGTGTGAATTGGCTTTTTAAGCGTGAGCTGAGTCAAAGTCGGCCACATAGATACATCTACACCTTCCGACATGTTAAAACGTCAACAGGTTGTCGTTTATTGCGCCATAAGGCACCACCAGAGCCGCTATAACTGCTGCTCCGTCGTCGCTGCCACCACCACCGCCACCGCCACTGGACTCCTCCACCTTTCAACCGCCTTGATGGCCACAGGGGGTTGAGTGGGCAGAAAACTATCCTATTACTGTCACTTACGCTATGGCCTCCAGCTTCCTGTTGCGTAACTAACTGCCGCCTGTCATTTGGTTTGCGCCGGAAGGGTCTTGCCGTGAGGGTTACCACTCAACGGCGTCACTGGCGATCGGTTGCGGGTAAACATTTTTTTCAGTATAAAAGCTGGACACTTTGCGCTTCCAACTTCAGATTACAAGATCACAAGATCCAAGCAACAACAAGCAGACAACAACAAACCAACCAACCAGCTGGCAAACAAAAACACCTTCACGTCAAATCTAGAATTTTTAACAAGGGAAAACAAATCTCAAGATGCAATTCACAAACGTCCACAGATCGGCTAGAGCTATGTGCTCGCTATTCCTCGTCTTAGCAATTGTATCCTGTTTCTTTGTTGGCGAGTCCATGGCAAACAAGGGCAATAAGGGCGAGGATATCATCTTATACAACGGAAACATCGTGATGCGCGGCGGCGGCAAGAAGGGCAAGGGAGGATCAATAGTTGTGGCAAACTCGCCACAAATGGAAATGATGCCATACTTTGGCGGCGGCGGGTGGGGTGGTTTTATGAGACGCCGCCGATCGACCAACTCAAACTAAGTTAAGTAATCGAGGAGCAGGAGGAGCTTTGCAATAGTTCAGTTTAATCGATTAAATACAATAAATTCAAGGGTCAAGGAGTGTAAAAAGTGAGAGGATTTCCATTGAGAAGATAGAGAAATAAATACATTAAAATACGAACACCTTTGTCTGTTGTTATCATTATTAATTACTTGTTTGATCACAATGTTGGATGGTTTTGTCCCTTTTCAGAGTTGATTAGTTTTTGTCCTTTGAATTGGGTGTAAAATTTAAGGCTTATAGTTTAACTCTTTATATATATGTATATAATAATCACTACGATGATAATGATAATTTTGTCGATTTGGAGTTTTGCTTTGGAACCTCTTGAATACTATTCTCCACATCGCCGCTAGTAGCAACAGGTTTGTGTGTCTTTTTCCAGAACATCAATCGTTGAGCTGTTGTTCGATCATCGGGATCGTACAGGTTGGTCAGTCGGGGACTTAGAAAGATCATGATCAAGTCGAATACTGAACCCAAGGCTATCAAAGCAATTGAAACTCCATGATACGTTTTTCTCAATTTCTCCGTATCATAAAGCCAACAATTTCCTCGCTTATTACATTCACTGCTCCAGACTAAACAGGACCAATCGAATAATCTACCATAGATAATGGGATAGGGAATTGAAACAAACAGTGAGTGCCAAAAGCTGCCCACCGCAACAGCTAGCGACTTTTGATCCGGATTGATGGAACGGAAAAAAGTAACCATGTTTCCCGATCTACTTGAGCCTGAGATCATACCACCGACGGCCACAATCGTTGCATAAACCATCAATTTATCATGGTCGGGCGGACACTTGACCAGAGCCTTTGAGGGCTCATCGACGCAACCGCAATCCATGTAAGTGGACGACTCCTCGCCCAAATGCTTGACCGATGTTTCACATCCGGCATGGCAAGGCGAAAAATAGGCTTTCATCGCGTGCGGCTCGCAGACTGGCTGATATCTGACACGATCACAGTGGCAATCTCTATTGCAAGTGTTGCTCAATTTTAGAAGGCCAGTTGAGGGGTCAAGTTGAGTGTTTGGATAAGCGTATTGTGGTCCCAATACGGAGGCTCCATATAATAGAGTTACAACCGAGGTAACTTCAACGAGGAAGATGAATGTAGTCAACTTCCTTGGTCCAGGTCGAAAGAGAGTGATAATTATACCGCCCAATAAAACTCCCACCGTCTTACCAATGAAACCTGTTGATCCGCTTACATAGCTAGCCTTTGAGGCGGATTGTCTGAATTGTGATTCCAGGTATTTGGTTTGGAAGACAAAGTAGCCAATAATGCCAATGCCTCTGAAGAGATTTCCCATCATTTGGCACAAAATAATTGGATTCATCAGGACGGATAAGATCTCCCCTGGCATCTCCTTCAATGATAGCTCCTTCTTCTTTGTATCCGCTTTCTCCTCCGCCTCCTCCAACGGATGCTTCTTTAAAACCTCGCCATGCTCCTCCTGGTGTTCCGGGTCCACCTGTTTCCGCTCAGCCAGGTGGTTGGTTGTTGTAACCATTGGCTCACTAACATTTCCGTTGGCCGTGGCGGCGGCGGCGGCGCCACTAACATCGCCGCTCGTCTTGTCCACAGTCATTAGTTGCAATTGCTCCGGCATATTTCCAGCTCTATTCTTTCGCTTAAACTCGCGAGGAAATAGGGACAAGGGAATGGCCAGCAGTAACATTAGGATTCCCGAAACTAGAAAACCAATCCACCAAGCGCCAATCCATCGAGGGTCCTCCTTGGTGAGACCCGGCGGCCGAGCAAACGGATTCTCGTAGAAGCTCAACGCAGTTGAGGACAGGAAGAAACCAATTGGTGCCCCGCAGATTCTAGCCGCAAAGACAAAGGCAAAGAAGGTTGGCATTACTGCCTTGTCAACGTTGTCATCCAAATAGGGAGTTCCATATGTAAAATAGATGCTAGTTCCAAATCCTCGAAAGAAGTTACTGATACCAAAACAGGCAACCGCCACCATTGTCATCATGCTGCTGCCCATTGCTGTTATGTCGCTACAATCCTCTGTTAGATCCTTGGATAGACACATTTGATCGCCGCTCTTTGATTTTGTTGATAATGTTACATTGCCAGCCACCTGAAGGTCCAACTCTTGGGCTGGCCCGTAGATAAAATAGGGAACAGCGGTAACCATAACACTCAGTCCAGTTACCACACAACCAAAGGACATCCACCGTGGCTTGTGCGCCGTCTTACCATAGTAGCCAATGAAGAGATTTGTTAAAACGGTTGCAATATTGTCCGTAATCATTATATAAGCACCTGTTGAGCTTGAAAAGTGGTACCGCTTCTCGAGTGTTGAGAGACTTGAATTGAAACAGGCATGATAGGATAGAGAGAGGACGCCAAAGAAGGCGTATATAACGGTGAAGGAGTATACACTGAAAAAGGCCGACTTTAATTGCTTGCAGGTGAGCCAGCGACACTTGCCGAGACAATTGCGTGTCCTGGCTAAGCAGCCTGTGTTGTTGATGTCCATAGTAGATTTTGCTTAAATGAATTTATCTTTCGCTTTATCCCTTGAAGGTTTCTTGTTTTCTCTTATTTTCAATGGTAAAAATTAATCGTTGTTCTCTCTAGTTACTTTTTAATAATTGCCTTGCGTGTCAATCATTTAGTTGGTTTCCCCTGTCTCTCAATTCGTGTGAGATTTTTTCACTTGTTTCAATCATGTATCACAATGAAGAGAAAACAAGACTTTTTGGGCTACTGATGATGCCGTAATCTTCCCTTCAATTGTCGATTGTTGTCCATTTATTTCTATTAATGACTTGTAATTAATAACCAAAGTCTTGACAATGGAACTCGACGCGCTAGGATCAAAGTGGCCGAAGCGCCGCCAAGAAATCAATTGCGGTAGTCGATGGTGAGTAGTGATGAGCTTTCTTCACTAAAGTCTTCCGTATCTTCTCTCTAAATTTCAGTAGTTAATTTATGATATGATTGCTCACTACCGCTGCCACTTTGTCTGGCTCGCACTAACAAACTTTGACTCTCCTCTCTCCCTCCGTGTGAGTCTATTCTTTTCTGCCGCTAGCTCCGGTATCTACTAGCCAGTCCACTGGATGGATTGCGACTAAATCAGTATCAGTATTGACTCAGCGCTCCTGCAGAGCAAAACAAACTACGAACGGAAGAAAAATGACAACGACTCGAACAAGTGGTCGGTTCAATGGTGGTTGTCGTCTTGTATGCCGATTCAACAGCCAGATACTAACTAAGAAGAGATTGAGATGGATGTTGAGTTTCTCTGGTCTGGTTGGGCTAATGAGAGGAGAGTCCAAGGGGAAACAGCACACAGGACGAGACGGTCACCGCCAAGAAAATATCAAGGCGAAGCGAGGCGAGGCAAACTAGAACCTAGAGAGCCAGCAACAAGCAAACTACAGTGAGAGTATGATCTAGTTGGACTGTCGGACCGACGGACACACTCTCACACTAGAATTGGCGGGCCGGTGGTAATAGTAATATTGGTGATAGTCGCAGACAAGAGGAAGGTCTTATCAGATGACGCCAATCGCTTGCAAACCAAGATGGCCGCTAGCAGTTATCGTAAATCTAAGCTAAGCAAAACTTAGCTTTGGTTTGTGGGGGTACACAATTTGGTGCTGGTGTCTTGAGGGCTAATTGTAATGCCGCCTGTTGTTTATATACATATATGTTTATGTATTTGTATTTGTATGGGCGTTAGTTTGTGACAAGTGGGCACTTTAGGCGCGCTATTAGTTGTCAATCAGCCTCTAGCACCACCATCGATATAAAATTAACTATAAATCACAACACCAACAAGTGTCTTATGCTAATAGAGAGAGAGAGCAAGCGAGGGAGGGAGGGAGTGAATGGGGGGGGGGGCGAGCGGCCGATTCTATTAAAAAGCCTGGAAGACGAGCAACAGTTGATAGTTCAATCAATAATTGACCAAAATTTGACTTGATGAATTGGAAACCATCACATGTTTTATCGACGTAAGAGCAATGAGATAAAGATAGACACAGATGATTCAATGCACTTTTTCATTCAAATTGCTTGCACGTCATGGTGCTACACGTCATGGCCGGCACCTATAACTGAATGTCGCAATGTCTTTGGGTTTTTTGATAAGACACGATTGGACGATGGAGAGGTTGGTGGTGATGATTTGGTAGTGTATAAGTGTGGAGTGTGAATCGAAAGGGTAGAGGAGAAAGTAGCAGTGGTTTCGCAGTTATAATATTGTGCTGAGATACAATTGAGTCGGTAGTATTGGGTTATGTCACAGTGTGCTTTCTAATTTACAGATAGAGATAGAGGGATGAGGTCTTGCTTGTGTCTTTATGGCCTAAATCTTTCTTTCTTATTATTGCTGCTTTACTTTCAAGTGGTAACTTGATTTCAGTATAGTTCTCTAGCTACGAATCTAGACTTAGGCGATATGATTCATCTTGATGATAGTAAGAACACTTGTTGATCTTGGTGCTGCTCATGTCAGTTGCTGTAGTTCGTCTCTGAATCTAGAGAGAATTTTGTCGTCCTCACAATTGTTGGTGGCCCTCCTTTATTATGACTATCGCCATTTATTGCAACTTTGCTTTCGCCATTGGTGCTCCCAATGTTGGCATTTGTGGCACAGCTGATAGTTGTGAGATCACTAGAAGCACTAACATTAGCACTAGAGCCACAACCAGCACCACCACTATCCATGTTTAATTGCCTGCTCATGATTGAATGACCGACAATGTCGTCGCACGTCATATAGCCGACACACATAGTTGGAGTGTTATGAGCGAAAGTTAAATATAAGTCACTTTTCTCTCCACTCTCGGCGGCTGATACTTCCAATGGCGAGCCAACACCGTTGGTCTTGCCATTGCCATTGCCACCACTGCCTCCGCACCTGTTGAATGTTTCAACTGACAGGAGGCCGGCCCGTCGCTCGTTGGGTCTAACATGAGCGAGCGCAGGTGAGCGCACGAGTTCCTCGAAACACTCCTCGACGGCGGCACTAATGACGTTGCTCTGATTGGAGTTTCTCTCCACATGGCCGAGATCATATAACAGTCTGAGAGTTTGCATTTTCTCAAAAACCTTTTTGGCAAACAGACTTAGAGTTAAGTATTCGCCAACTCCGGTTGTGGTTATGGCAATCGAGGATTCACTCCAACACCCAGCACCAGGCACGGCGGCCTGACCAACACGTCCCTTGTATTTAAGCAAAAGGCCACCTGATGATATGGCGCTTGCAAAGTTGTTATCACAATCCACACAAACCGCACCCACGGTGTCCAAGTGTTGGCTAGCTAATTCGTTATCGTTCACCAGATATTGACTGCCATTTTTCTCCAGCGGCTGTTGTTGTTGTTGTTGTTGCTGCTTACTCATTAATTCTTCAGGCTGATTATTATCAAAACTTTTCTTCTCTTGATCAAATCTTGACTTGAGTTTTTGATATGTTGCAAACGCACCGGGACTTATCATCTTGCTCTCAGCCACTGCCAGTGATGGGCAGTTATCTCGCATCCATTGTCGAGCACCCGAGCCAACTAGTAGATTGGGTTGTATTAAACCCAAAGGTCTAGGCTGCCTACGGTGGTCATATAGCGACTTCGCCAAGACTATGGGATTCTTGCAACCGGCCAACGCGCCCACTCCGGCCCACATTTGGGTTTTGTCTGACATCATGCTAGCATCACACTCTACTTGACCATTCATGTTTAGATTGGATCCATAACCACAGTTCAAGGCTTGATGGTCCTCCATCCGTTTCACTAGTTGGACAACTGCTGATTCGGCATCATACTGGATCGGTTCAAGTCCTCGCCTCTTCTTCTTACCCGGTCTCTCGTCCTTCGTCGGTCGGCTGGAACTATTTTGCATTGAGCTTGCAGATTGGCTGGCTAGCATTACTTCTTCACAAATAGATCTGGCTATTCTAAGTGACTCAACCTCGTTGTGAGCACTAGTGCCGGCACCCAAATGGACAGCCACCAGTTTCAATGTTTGCTTGGGCGATTTAACACAATAGTCGTGGTCGATAGGATTTGCCCAAACTCGTTTTGTTGCAACATCAACATCACCTAGGTGGCCTCCATTGGATGGCACCTTATCTACTATGACTGGTTTATTTTGCATCTGAGCCGGCGGAAGGGCACAATTTATGGCGGCAAATAGGTTGTCCATGGGTGTGATATCATCTGGCGGTACATATGAGGCTGCCATCTGATCTACTGAGATCGCGGTTTGTTGAACAGGATGAGGCGACGCAGGTGGTTGCAATGGACAAGGGCATAGGAAATCCGGCGAAGTAGGTAATATGTGGCCGTTAGTTGATAGTGTAATGTATTGATCCACCTGAGGCGAAGTTCCTCTCTGATTATTCGTCGTTGATAATATTGAGGGTCTATGTGCATTGCTATCCCATGAGGAACGACGTGGAGTGGCAGGCCTCGAGTCTGGACTTGCATCTGGCTTGGATTGGGTTGCACTGGTCGCTAGCAAACCCTTGCTCTGCTGCTGCAATTGTTGCTCCTTATAACTTTGATGAGAATAATTCAACAACAAACTTGCATCTGCTAATCTAGTATCGTCAGCCATTGTTTTTGGATTATTGTGAATTAGAATAGATCACAATTGATTATTGTACAGAATAAAATTGCTTCATTATATAGCAGAACATTATGTCAAGTTACAGTTAATTGAGATATTTTCAAACATTACTTGTACTGGTGTCTAGTCACCGATTTAATTTTGGTAGTTACGTGGAAATAAAAGAGATGGAAACATTGCAATGATATTCAATGATTATATGACAAGATATAGAACTATAGTCAATAGTCTGAGAAGGAATCTGAACTTTGTCTAGCGAATAAATGAAATATCGTCATGAGGTGGCGAACACAGGAAGAGAGACCCGCCGTCGCTTGTTGTGGTATCGAATATTATTTTGAAAATTAGCGCCCAAACTTGGCGTCTGTATAGTGAGCCCAGAAAGATGGGACTTTGGATCTAATTTTGCACTATTCAATCGATTGACTCAGTAGGTTGATGCTAATTATTAAGCTTTTCGAAGTCGATTTAATGGATCTTGTTTTAAACCAAAAGAAATCGCGAGATGAAATTCAC
The DNA here is from genome assembly GCA_015350385.1 of Aculops lycopersici. Lineage (NCBI taxonomy): Eukaryota > Metazoa > Arthropoda > Arachnida > Trombidiformes > Eriophyidae > Aculops > Aculops lycopersici. Next base: position 2,562,716 of record WNKI01000003.1, on the reverse strand, counting down.
GAGGAAAAGTATTGAAAGTTTTTTGAATCTGCATCGATACCTCGGCAGTTTGCGTCTCCCGGTCCTGCCGAAATTCTGCGCGCGATTTGCGGGGGCCGCAGTGTGCGAGTTCACGCGTTTTGCCATTGAAAATCACTGGCCAAGGGGCAAAACTCGTATTTGATTGCCCGTTGAAAGGCTATGCAATTTTGTGTGTGTTGTTAGCCGCGACCGCTGCGAGTCGCAGCCTGCGACAAATCTCACTAATTTCAAGAGAAGAAATCTCATACTCTGTTTACATGATTCATGCAGCAACCCTCAAATTGTCTATCTTTCTCTCCTTCCATCTGCCACTTGAACTCTCTCAATTTTGATCGTATAGCACTGGGAGGGTATGATTGTTCACAAATAATCTCATTATCCTGTCTATCATTAATACAAAGGATATGATCCAACATCTCGTTATTGATGTGTTATTACTACCATTATTGTGGATTAGCAGCTAAATCTACATTATCATCATCATCTTTAGCATCACTATTATTAAAACCATTTTCAACATATCGCTAATATAGACATCAACCATAATAAGATTTCATACTGCAAAAATTTAAGTTTTCGCAATTTTTACCAATCCCAAGACTATTACCTGAAAGGACTCAAGATTCAAAATTGGAAAACTTAAACTAGGTGGATTGTTACCTCAATCCTCAGCCGTTTGGGTTGACCCGCTCACAATTGTAACTTATTCAATACTAAATGATCAAATTTGGAAGCAAAATGTCGTCAAAACCCATTGCGCAATTGTTGAAAACTGCCCAGTGTAAACATCCTGAGCACACTAAGCAGGATATTCTAAATGCAACCAAGTTTTTTAAATCACTAGTTCCAAAATTGGAACGTTACACATTTCCAACTGGTGTTTCGAAGGAGTTGATCTGTCTGGATGGTACAATACCAGTTCAATTTAGAAACGCAAATTACAACATACCTATTGGAATATTCATCAGCGACAATCACCCATTTGAGGCGCCTATTTGTTATGTGAGGCCCACAAGAGATATGACCATCAAAACATCGCGACATGTCGATGGTTCAGGTCGAGTCTATATGCCATATTTGAGTGATTGGAATAAGAATACAAGCGATATCTTGAGCACCATTCAAGTTATGCAGATCATCTTCGGCCAAATGTGTCCAGTTTATCAGAAAACCAAAGATCATGATCAAATGCAACAAAGCGTAACCATGCCACCAGCTCTACCTAACCCATACTACCCCACACCAGGATCCGGCGGACCATCTATGGGTGGGACTGGCGCAATTAGCATGCCCACACCACCAAACCCAGTATACCCATTCTCCAGCCAACCAAATCAACCACCCACACCGTACGCGGCAGCCTCAGGCGGCTCACCGGCTGGTGGTAGTGCCTCAGGAACCATTACAGAGGAGCATATTCGAGCATCGCTATTGAGTGCCGTTGAAGATAGGTTAAGATACAGACTCAAGGAGAAGGTTCTACAAATTCAAGATGAGATTGAAAGTCTCAAGAAGACATCGAGTGACTTAAATAGAGGCAAAAGCCAGTTGGACGAAATGAAGACGCGCATGGCGAAGGAGATCTCGGATTTAAGCGATGCCAAGAACAAATTACAGGAATTGGATAATCAGCTTCAAGAATTTATAGTTAAATATGACAAAGAGGGAGAGGAAATTGATCCAGATGAAGTCTATGGTCCAACTCAGCCGGTCCACAAGCAACTACTCGAGGCTTATGCCAAAGAGAGTGCCATTGTAGATGCAATTTTCTTTACCGGCGAGGGTCTTCGCAAGGGCGTCATCACGTTGGATGTATTCTTAAAGAGTGTTCGTGAACTATCACGTGAACAGTTCATGCTGAGAGCACTAATGAGAGCTTGTCGGACCAAAGCCTCGTTACCAAACTAAATAAAACTGAACAGGATCAACATTTACAATACTGTACATTGAATAGTATTCTCAAGCACCAACAAAATCAGCACCACCTTCATCATTACCCATGCTGTACTCCCCCACCTAATCAATTAACTTAGGAGGAGCTAGCTCTCATGCAAAAATTGAAAAGGCCACAAAAGTCTTGATAAAGAGTAATAAACCTTCAACCTGCTCGAACGTTTATCTAATTTTCACCCCCGACTTCAACACTGAACCCTGCTGGTGGGTCGTTTTTAAATAGGTGCTCCGAGTTTTTAGGAAACATTGCTAGGAATCTATAGCGCTCACCCATATCCTCGAGCATCATTTGGGCACTTGACTTGAGTATTTCTCTTTCCTGCTCGTCGCTTGCATGTTGAAGTAGCGAATGTACTCTGGCTTGCAAACCACATTGGGTTAGAAACTGTTTTTGTGTTGTAGATCCAAAAATCAGAGCTTTGCCTGCAAGTTGTTGTTTTAGATAACCAAAGTCAACATCGGCTGTAAGATCTGCCTCACCTGGATCACTCAATGGTGGCCAGGGTTGATGGTTTTTGAAGGCACGGAAAGTATCCCTGTTGGCCCTGATCGGTTTCAAGCTAGGCACTCGCTTTTGGTCGAACTCTTGGGCCTCTGGTTCATCCTCAAATCCATAATCGCAAACTAACATGCAACCTTTGGATGACTTCTCCAACCTGGTTGCTACTTTTTGCATCAATATCGAGGAATCTGGACAAACCTCAATGTGTTCACCTTGAAAGTCTTTTGGAATCAACAATCTTGCTGAAAGTGAGGGTTGCTTTGCAATACCAAATCTCAAATTTAAGTCCTTGTCGTAATCTATCAATAGCTCGCGCCACTGTCTTCCCTGAGGATCTTTGACAAATTTATAAATTGGCAGTGCATCCAGAAATTCGTGGGCAACAAAAGCAGTGAATCCTTCCTCATTCTTGCTGACCTCCTCAACATGATTGTGCCACTTCACTTTGTCGACTAGATTTGAGTGCTGTTTTAGTGTTTCTTGTTGAATTTCTTTCAACTTGGGCGACAACTCAACCATCTCAATATTGAAACTTCCCCTGGCTTGCTCAAACTTGTTTAGGGTTCTCGCGATGTCCGACATAAGTGTGCCCCTACCGGGACCGAATTCGACTAGATGCAATGGCTTTGGACACTGGAATCTCCTCCATTCTTGCAAAATCCAAGCTGCCAACACCTCGCCAAATGTCTGGCTGATCTCGGGATTTGTCGTAAAATGCCCCTTGACTCCGAAGACGTCTTTGTTCATGTAGAAACCATTCTCTGGATTTGTCAGTACAATTTTCATATATTCTGTAACTGAGAGTGGACCCCTAAGTCTAATTAGCTCGATGAGCTTTGACTTGAGGGATCCAGTTGCAATATTCTTGAGATTTGACATGATTCCTTGTCTAGATGTTCAAACTTAAAGTTTGTTGTTCGCTGGACACATGCTTCGACACGCACAATTCAAAACAAATCGCTAGGCTGAAACGGGAGACGGGAAATTCCCGTTCGCGCACAAATTGACCCTGATTGCATGTGTACATTCAGGGAATAAACCCGAGTAACGTCCATCATCACCATGAACATGAACGATCTCTATAGTCTATCAAGAGAGGAAGGATGGATATTGCGTAAAAGTAATATGCAATTATAATTTTTGAACTACTTTAATGCCCATTGGTCTTACTTAGAATTCACGTGAATTTTCACTGATGTCATGGGTGGATTTTGTCCACAAATTAGGAAACTAAATTTTTATGAGCTATCGATGCGATAAATGCACCTGAGGGTATTTTGACCAAACTTTCCCTTGAACTATTGACCTGTTTCACAAGTTGATGAGTTAAATATTTACTCAACTTGAGCAAAATAAACTTTGTAGCCAGATCAATATTGCTCATCGGACCGGAACTGAGACTGCAGCCTCTAGAAAAATACTACAATAATCGACTAATCTTGACTCTATATGCATCTGTCTATCTTTACTTTATCTCATGAAAAGCTGTTGTTGGCATTAGTCATCACAACTACTACCCTTTCGAATAGGTTACATTTGCGCTAGCGTCTAGCTCAAAGGTATTCGAGTTGACCGCACTCTCTTCGGCAACCACAATTGAGTTCAAGATTGACTCAGACTGACTGGCAATCGAGGAGCTCCTAATGACTCTAGGTCTAATTAAGCCTGTCTGCGGAATCCTAGTCCCAAGGTAGATTCCAAGCGCCAGGCCACTTGCAATGGATACAACCAATAGGATTAAGATTCCGAAGGCTCCAAGTCTAAAGACTCCAATGACGTTGCTTATTTGTTGCATTGGCAAGTCTTCACTGGGGTTTTGTAAAATCTTAAACCAAACTTTGCTGTCCAAAGTCAACGCGTCGATGGGTTCAAAATGCCAATAAGTTAGTTTGTCCTTCGCAATCATTTCACTACCATGAGCTGTCCATAGATTTTCGTGTGGTTTTGCCTCGGCCAGCGAGATCGTGTTGAAGATACAATAGGTTTTCATATTATTTTTCATCATTTCATTCGGTCCAATCGAACTTTGATCCTCGACAAACTCAAACGATTTGCACCACGAGATTGAGTCTAATTTTTGCAGGAAACAAGTGCGAGCACAAATCTCGACATTAAATGGATTCTGACGTTTCACTTGCTTGTTGATTAGCTCCCTACCTATTGGATCTAAAAATTTCCCCTCGTTCAGATACACATTATATTGCTTCTCATATAACATCTCAAACTTAAAGTCGAAGGCTTCCATTGTTAGCTTTATCGTCCGTGTTGGTGGTGCAACTGTCGTCTGAGAAATATCATTAGACATTGGCGGCGACTTTGCAGGTACAGATAAGTTTGGTTTTGCCAAAATGCAAATCCCTGTGATATCACCCATCTTATTCTCATTCAACAAGTCAATTGTCTCCTTTTTTACATCATTTGTAAGCAAATTGTAAAATTTAAACCTTGAGCAAAAGTATTTAAAGTTGTCGAGCATAAGTGCGGTGAGTTTCTCGTCGTTGTTTCTATCATCGGATCTCAGGTATTTTAGCTTAGTAGCCGCAGACCTCTTGAAAAATTTCACACTCCTCTGTAGACAAAACTCGGCGCAGTCCTCTAGACTTGTTGCGGGCACTATGTTCTCGATAGCGACATTTGATTGCAATAATCTCGGTGTGCTAATAAACATTTCTCTCGCTATCTTGGGGTAAATCTGACACCTGTTGTCTAGTTGAAGTTTAAAATTAAAAGGCTCGCCATCCTTGTCGCTTGCATTCACTATCTCAATTGTGGCCCCTCTCATTGAACTCTTGCGATTGGAAACTTTTGCTTTTAGATCCTCAGTTTTTTGCTTGATGTCTCTTTGAATTGTTAAATTTCGAATATTTACTATGGAACTTGCACACTCGACTCCCTGGCCAGTGATACAAATCGAGAAAGATTTGCATTTCAAATCAACCACACACTTTGAGCGACAGTACCTCAGATCCATAGGCGCGATATCATGGCCACCAGTTGCTTTAGTTATTCGTTTGACTGCATCTGAATCGACTCCATCCTCTAGCACAAACCTGAAACCTTCAATCGGTTTTAGGGTAGCTGCTTCGGAGAGTCCCGTTCCATTTGCCGATGTGTCGAGCCAATTGTCGTTGCTTATGCTTAAATGCTTAACGTTCAACGAAACCTCACGAGTGCTACCATCGATGGCATCATCCTTTTGTATTGGCACTGAGAAGAGATTGCTCTTGAGATTCTTGTAAAGTGACAACCAATCCACTCGCTTGGTTCTATCCAATTTCTCGCCATCTAATTTCATGATCTCACAAGGCGAACCTCTAGGTGCCATAGCAAAAAGTTTGGAGTTGTTCATGCCTTCAGGTGATTCGTTGCTTGTGTAACAGAAGCCAAGACAGAAGGTGAATAAAATTGGCCGTTTCAATTGAGCAGTCCGATGAGCAGCTTGCCAGTAGCATTCGTCGAACGTTCTCGCACCCGATTTCTTGCTTTGATCTTTGACTGAACCACGCGAAACGCTGATTGCCTTGTATACGATTGGCTTCAAATTGGATAGTTTCACAGAGACACCAATGGAAAATCTACTCTTATCTTTGGCAACTCGCAATTTGGATTCCAATTCGTACACTTGAGTTGCGTAGAGTTTTGAATCAGGACCCGAGAGTAGCCTAAGTATTGCCTTGTTTCTAGTCGATGGACTGGCAAACATTTCGGCTGTATCCGTAACGTAACTGATGGTTTGCTGTTCTTCGCTTAAATACTCCAACTCCATTGAGAGTTGAGCATTTTGATTTGGATCCAAGTCTCTCGGGTTCTTTGTTACCTGAAAACAATTAGCCTCGAGGGAAAACAACTCGTGCGCTTTGATGCCACCGGGCGACTCAGTTAAACGCCACAGGAATTGGTGCACTTCAACTCGATAACTGAGATCCTCGTTGTCCCTGAAAACATCAACTTGCATTAATTGACCCAAATTTTTGTCTCCAATTGTCACTTGCTCATAGATTCCCGCTGTAGAATCTTTGTCGTCCAATTTGGCAAAATAATAAACAATTGAGCATTCGTTTCGCTTCTTCAAGCTTCCGATTGATGGTTTGAAGACTGAGGCAATTTTGTCGCCATCGGGGTCCATGTAATTAACCTTTGCAAAAATTAAAGACGGCAGCTCGCTAGAAACTGTCTCAAAAATCCAAACTTGAACTCCTCTCACTCGGCCCTGACCCATGAGGGCCATTTTGTCGAACGGAATAATTGGTTCCACCGGGTTCTTGAGTTTACTGTTCTCCTCGTATTCCCTCTCCTCGTTAATCCGACTGGCCACGCAGGAGCCAGCATCAGAACCACCACCACCACCACCACCTGAGGATCGGCTGTTGTCGTCAGCAACAATCTGTTGCATGACATTAGCATCGGTGAAATCTAGTAGTTGCCTGGAGTTAAATTTCAAGTTCCTCTTAACATCATAAGTAGTGACCATTGAGAAGCTTCTCATTTGTCCCTTCAAATTTAGCTCTCTCTTAGTGGACTCCATTCTCAGTGCGCTCAAATAACCGTCGTAAGCAACAAAAGGACTATCGATTAATCTTGAATTCGAGTACTCCCTACGCTCGTAAATGTCCGCCTTGAACGAGACAATCCGAGGCAACTTTTCAATTCTAGTCATGTCACTACCATTTGAACCACCACTTGCTCCCATTATCGAGTGTAGGCCACGTGAACACTTGAATCCAATGGGAAATGAAAACATGTCGCGACCAGTTTCCGGTTCCAGGTTAAAGTCGAACTGATGAATTGGTTCCACGGAGGAGAAGTCAACAATTACCTCGGCAGCCGACGAGAGTACTAGCCAAATTCGAATTGGGAAATCGGCATTCGGGTAGTGGACACTTGAGTGGGCAAAGTAAATCATCATCTTGTTTAACGAAGGTCCATTTACAGCACCAGTGCTTAAGTCTATATTAAGCTCATACTTCTTAACCTCCACGTTTCGCATTCGAGTTCCTGCCGAGTCAACGGGTCGCAAACGGGCCACCTGTTGCCTTGCAATCATCACTAGCCTAGAGTAGCCAACAATATGATCCGGCACTTCCGGCCCCCAGTCTCGAAACCATGCCTCCGGCGACATCTCATCGTTATTATGCGCCAAAGTACCAAAGAGATCTTTCAAAATCTCACCCTTTTCCACAGACTGGCAGTCAATCTTGCTACTAATCCAATGGCCAAGTTTTAGCATGATATTGTTGCTGCTGTTACTCTTTTTGTCACCAGTGGCAGCATGGTGATAGTAGTAGCTAGTGTATCGCAAGGGTCCATAACGTTCGTCTCTTGTTGCATGAAACTCGAGCCTTGCCTTTTGTTGCTCATTTGAGTAATATTCAGTCAGGAAAACCTCTTCTTCTATGTCATTCGATTGGCTTGAGATCAATCTAATTTTGGCCTCCAAGCGAAAGTTGGCCTTAGTGAGCAATAAATTATCTTGGTCAAAACTTAGCGGCGGCGGCGATGACGATTTGATTTGAACATCATCTGCCAGAATTTCGGTTGCATATAATAGATGCCAAACTAGGAGCAGGAAGCCCGTGAGAAACCATCTAAGAATCATTGTAGATATAAAGGGATGCAAGAAACAAGAGAAATAGTCAATTGTGTTTACGGTGCAAAGCCAGGCATTGCAAACTTGGCGTTAGTCAATTGATTTCCAGGCGAAAAAATCACATAGCAAACGGAAGATGATTATGATAACCGAGTGAGAGTAACAAGTGTTGTTTATTATATATATATATACCGATTAAATCATGTAGATTGCGCTCTCATTGATCTAACCTGTTGATGTCGGCAACATAAGAATGACAGCAGAGTCAATATTGAGCCTGTTGCTGATTCATGCTTAGATTAAGAGGCGAGTGGCGCTGATGTTGATGTTGATCAGGTGTTTGTTGAGCAACAAGTGGTGGTGGTGGTGGTTGTTGATGGTGTTGTTGCTGTTGCGAGGGTGCCGCCATTGGACTTGGACTACCGCGCGGCGACCGGTGTCTAGCTCCGTTGACTATTTGCGGTTGCTCCTGCTGACTCGCCGCATTCGAAACCCGCCGTTGGTTGCCACCGATGCTAGCACCATGATTATCGCCACCGCCACTGTTAACCAGGTAGCCTGTTTGATCCAAAGTGTTGCTCATTTGCAACAAGTCGTGGCCGTGCGCCCCGTCCTCCTCCTCATCCAGCAACCTGTTGCTGGCAGCCGGGTGATGGTGATGTGCGGTACTCACTGTTGCTGCAGGTGTAACCATTACTTGCGTCGAGCCATTAGACAATTGCCTCTGCTGACTGCTATTCCTGCTCGCCGTCGGACTAACCGATTGTTTCGGTTGCTGCTGTTCTGCGACCACAACTTGTTGCTGCGAAACGCTGTCATTGGACTTGAGTTGCTGTTGTTGTTGTTGTTGCAATAGGAGTTGTTGGCGCTTTTGGGCGCCCAGGTAGACGAATTGACCTAGATCGCCGGCTCCCCCATTCGAGTTGGCCTCTGCAGGTGGCGGCGAGTGATCGGTGAGTGAGTTTTTGGCAGCGCCTGCACTGGTTTGCAGTGGAGTTGAGGCAGCCGCTGAGGCCAAAACTGCCGCGGCCACTGCAGGACTAACGGGACCAAAAATAGGTCCAGTTTGGGGAAAGAGGAAACAAGTCAACACTTTGCTGTTGGTTTTAACATCCTGATCCACCTGCAAAACCATAAGCGGCTTCTTCTGGTTATCATTCAACCATAAGGCAGTTAAATTGGGCAAGTCGGCCACGGAATGGGGCAAGTGGCGTAGGTAATTATTGGCTAGATTTAACACTCTCAACTCCTTAAGTTGGCCAATTTCCTCGGGAATAGACAGGAGATTGTTGCTAGCCACATTCAATATCCTAATTCCTCGACACTTGCCAATAGAGGGAGGCAAACGGGTTAATGCGTTGACATCCGTTAGGAAGATCTTCAGATTCTCTAGCTGACCTATGGAGTTTGGTAGCGACTGGACTCGGTTGTTGCTGATGACAAGTTCCTCCAATTGGCTGAGTCTGTAGTGCGATGATTCGGAATCGAAGAGTCTAAATAGTTAGAAGTCGAGGCAATAATATTAGGGAGAGTTTTAGCGAGAATTAACTCAGCTGTGGGAACTTGAGAGTCAGACTCGATAAGAGTCTGCTTTCCGAAACATAATCTGACCTCCAAGTGGAGGGCCTTGTTGAATTTCACGAAGAATCAATGGGGAAGCCTTAGCTTGGATGGGTATCTAAAATCTAGAATGATCCTATGCAGTGTTTGTCATAAGTAAACCTGTTGGATTCGTGCTGAATGCATGTGCCCCATTATCTGGATCACATCAAAGAAGACTCAGCGGAAAAATCACCACCAGATCCGAAGTTACGCTTATTAAGGTGATTTTGGGGTATATGATTGGAAATGAGCATATTTCCGGAACCACACTTCCCACCGACTAAAACATGGGTTGACCCTGCAAAGAGGGTGTCTACGCAAGAGTTTACAAAATCTGGCATCCATAGCGCACCTGGATTGCCGTCGGAACCCTCGGCGACCTAGCGACCTGAATCGAGATGGAGCTTGTTTAAGACTGCTGACTTTCTGCAAATTGCATAGAATAAATCTGCTCATTTGAGCTGAACATACTGAAAAAAACCGCTTCTAAAAGACACTTCTAATTCCTTAATTATGGTAGTTAGAAGGAAAATAAACACTGCAATCGACTCCAAAGTTGTATTCTGAGCATCCGGTTGCCTTGAATGTTTGCAATCGTGTATATTTTCTGCAATTTAGATGTCACCTAAAACCAGTTTTCTTTGCCATAATCTCTGCAACTTGTAGATCCAATTCTAATGCAAGTTTACAGCTTTACCATCTCAGAACAAGCCTCATCTCGACCCAGGTCGCTAGGTGATCGTGAGGCCCGATGGCAAACCAGATGCACAGTAGATTCCAAATTTCGACCAACTCTACGAGGGTAGGCACAGTTCTGGGTGAACCTTCGTTCCCACTGATAGGATGTAGGGTTCCGGAAACATTCCGGAAACACTCCTGAGGACTCATTATCACCTCGAGAGGCATAAATCCCGAACCAATGAAGATATTTGCATGCGGCCTTCTTTGTTGTGTTTGTAATGATGCAGAAAACAGATTCAGCCCTCACCTCGAATCCTCCGCAAATCATTATACCGTGCAGATGACATTTTGGTTATATCTATTCGTCAAGCCACAAAGGTAAATGAGTGGTTACTTGTATCAAAGACGAGCAACCTTGAATCTGATGGCATTTCGAAAGCTTAGTTTGACTGTAAAAAGCATTCAAGACTTTCATTTGCACCCAAAAAACTAATCTCGGCCCCTTTTCCAGATAAATAGATATAATTGGAATATAATAAAGGAAAAACTTACCTTCCAATCTCGTTCGGCAGTTCAATCATTTCGTTATCGTCTAATTTCAATGAGTTTAGTTGCGCTAGATCACAGAGCGAATCCGGCAGGTGGTTGAGCGAGTTGCTTGACAAGATGAGGTCGCGCATTTTAATGCACCTAAAGAAATCATGGTCAACTCTGGTGATGTTATTTTTGCTTGCATCAAAGTATTCAAGTTTCTGGAGTTTCCCTAGGAAATCGGGTAAATATTGGATCTGGTTTTGGTCTAGCCAAAGCTCCTCGAGCGCTGCAATGTTGCCCAAAACTTCCGGTACGTGAAGTAGATCATTCTGGCCCAAATCCAGGCACTTGAGCTTCGTTAATCTAGCCATGGATTTGGGCAGAGTCTTGAGATCGTTTTCTCGCATCTCGAGGACCCGAAGTTCCACTAGACGGCCAATGCTTGCGGGTAGAAAATCGAGAAACGTGTCGTTCAGGTATAACTCTTGCAATTTTGATAACTGACTCAGCCCGTCGGGTAACTTTCCAAGCGGATTCACGGACAAATCAACCGACTGCAACTGCTTGCACTCCTTAATATTCTCAGGCAGTTGGCTTATCTGATTTTTGGCCGCATTTAAGAGCTCTAATTGGGCCAAGTATGAGACGGCGTTCGGTATGGACTGAATGTCGTTGTCGCCAATGTAGAGGCGCTTTAGTTGCTTGCAATGGACAAAGAGATTTCGGTGTAAATCTTGCAAATTATTTGACTCCAAACAAAGCTCCTCCAAAACTTTATCATAATTATAGATGACGCTTGGAATGTCGCTCAACTTTTGATGGCTTAAGTCCAACTTTTGACCATGCCGATAGTCCTGGTTGGTGCTGCTTAAGCTACTGGTCCTCCGCTGTCTACCTGTCGGCACTCCATATAAATTGTATTGCTGATTAGCCGTCTGGCCACCGGTGACGTCACTCTGGTTATTATCACCTGCCGCGGCTAATAGAAGCTCATTACCAGGGCTATTGTCGTTGTTATAATTATTGCTATTGTTATTACCGCTGCTCCCTCCCGAGTTTGATCCAAATAGTCGGTCGCCATTTCCCCTAGAGTTGAGAGGATCGCCGCTCTCGCCCGTCAAACCCGGCGGCTCGATATTGGTGCTGGTGGATCTACAGCAGCAGGCGCGGATTTTGGTCAGCGCCCGAGTCATGCTTGCCAGTGGGTCCAGCGCCCCGCCCCTCCCGCCACCGCCGCCACTGCTCTTCGGTACCGTGGCCTGTTTCTTTTGCTTCTTGCCGCTTGGATTGCTGCTGTTGTCGCGACCACATTCACTTTTCTGCTGGCTAGAATGAGAGCCGCCGCCAAACTTGAAGGTTAGCTTCCGGTTTGGTCTGACCAAACCGCTTCCGCTTGCCGCCGCCGCAGAGGCGGTTGCAAAATACGCCCGGCGACCCGACTGCGCTGGCTGCAGCGACACTGTGGCGGCCGGCGGGAGCGCCTCCGGTCGGCTGGCTCCTTGCGGGCGTGTTGCGGTGGATTATATACCAAAAGGCGCTCACCTTTAAGCTGTTGGAGTTTTCCACCAAAGTGGCAAGTTCCTCTCACCTGTCGGCGTAGCGGCGTTGCTTCTAGTTGGAGTGCCCTGCAACTTGGGTCATCTGTTTTGGCTTGGTTCTGTCTGGATCGGTTTGTGTACTAACTGCCACTTAGTCCTAGTGCTACAGCTGATGCTACTACTACCACCACCTCAACTACAACTATACTCGGTTATTTGGGTGATTGGTGGACAGTTTAAGTGGACCAAAGTTTGGCTTGTAGGATGGAGACAGAGGAAAGTTGGAAGGTTAGCCGATGACTGGGTTCTACTTCCGATCGGTGTTGTATGCAAGTGTATCCACTTAGTACAGGTTCTTTTCGATATTGTGCAAGGTTGAACTTGGAGATGGATTTGTGTTGGAGTTTTACGACTCTTTGGTCGGGGTGCCGGCAAACTTGACGGCCATTAGCGAGTTCGCGCGACTTTAACTGACTTATGGCCCACTCGTTGTCGACTCGGCTGGCTGGCCAATGCATTGCGTTGCATCGTATCGTTTGCTATCTTACGGTAACGATAATAAATTCTAGCGGCACGTTTGCTGCTGCTGATAAGCCGATAGGCAAAAGAGAGTTGCATGGTATTCAGCGCTCGCGAGAGAGAGAGAGAGAGAGAGAGAGAGAGAGAGAGAGAGAGAGAGAGAGAGAGAGAGAGAGAGAGAGAGAGAGAGTAGTAGTACGTACGTACGTACGTACGTACGTACGTACGTACGTACGTACGTACGTACGTACGTACGTACGTACGTACGTACGTACGTACGTACGTACGTACGTACGTACGTACG
>WNKI01000003.1:2517798-2549433 GCA_015350385.1 Aculops lycopersici | reverse complement strand
AGAGAGAGAGAGAGACATTAAGAGTTTCCTCTTGGCATTGCATTGGATTCAATCAGCTTGAAAGCTAACGGCCAGTCAGCTAGTCGAGTCAAGTTTAGTCAGTTACCAGGCGGCTGATTTGAGGTTAGGCATCTGAGTTGCATCATTGAGTTCCCCGATCTTAGCTTGCGATCGTCAACAGCAGCAGCAGCAGCGACGACCCACTCACTCAAATAGTAAGCGCCCTTTATGCACTCGCAGCGACGGTACATAGCGAAAAGTCGCTATGTACCCGCCGAGCGGAGGGATGAATTCCCGCAACGAAACCCCGGGCGACTGGTGGTTGAGGCGCTGGTGGTTAATGTTACTATCGTCACATGTCAACTGGGCGCCAGCTAGTGAGCTGGCGAGCGAGTGGAACTATACAATTGTGGCGGAGCGGCGCTAGTCGCATTGGGGCGTCGTAAAATTGTCTGCCGCTCGGTCCGAAGCCATAGGACTTCAAAGTTACGCTTCGAAGTGACGACTAGCTAGCTAGCAACTTAAAAACCTACAAACAAACCGACCGACCGACTGACTAGCTTGTTCGTGAGCCTCAGTGATGGATGAACGAGCATGGTAGCAAGTTGAGACGACAGGCGAAAGTTCACGCGCTCAATTGGATTGTCGTCGTCGTCGTCGGTCGTGGTGGTGGTTGTTGTTGTTGTGGCATCATTCCGCTCGCATTAGTGGTTGCAGTTGTCACTGTAGCTGAGTATCGCGGCGCTGAGACCCCTTTGTGCAGACTCATCGTTTCTGCCGAGAGCAAGCGAGGACTTAGCTCGGCGTTACACTTGGCTGAACTGGATTCTCGAAACGACCGCCAGCCAGCGTCACCACCACCTAGCGGCCGGAAATAGACGGAAGTGATGGGAGCGGCAAGAAATAGTTGTCTCGGGCGAACTAACTTGCCAGTGGCAGAGCTTATTGCCGCGGTTGGAAGGTAGGAGACGAGACAAGTAGTTGGCCTGCAGGGTTAGAGAGAGGTACCTAGCGACGTGCATCTGCCAGGGCCAGCCGATGATGATGGTTTCGGAGTTGTAAGTGTTTGTGTGTTTGTGTCTTTGGATAGACGAGTGCACCTAGCCAATCAATCGGCCAAGGGCTAGAGGCTAGTGTAGCAGCTAAACTCCACTTTCAGATGTCTATGAACTACCCGAAACTGGGGTATCTGTCAATGGGAGAGTGGGAGAGAGAGAGAGAGAGAGAGAGTCAATAAGAGGAATTGCCGCACGCCTACACACGCTATGTTCGTGAGAGGAGCGACGTCTGCTTCGAGTAAAAATTTTGCCAAGACCAAACTGGCGAGACCGAGCCTCAACTAAACACCCTGATTGCCGTTAGGCGGAAACAGCGGCAACATTGTGTGGCGTGCGAAACCCCAAACGAAGGCCAGTGTTTATATGGATGCTAATTCTCTCGAAGCAAGCGAGACAATAAACTGCCGGCCAGGCAAACTGGCGAGAACTTAAATTTGAGTCGCTGATGCGTTTGCTGCTTTTGTTGGCATACAAACATTAGGCCACAAGCCGAACTCTCACCCTCCTCCTGTCTCTTGCTTAGACAAACCAACAATCGACCGCAAAGGCAACGGGAGTTTGCAAGCGCAAGGCTGACAGCTCTGGTCATGTGGTCCACAGGATGCCCCCTACTTGGTGGTGCTGGCCGCAGCCCACTCACTTCCGCTTTCTAAAGGCTAGCCGCAGAATGGTTGCCAGCCGAGACGTTAGTCGTGAGTGGGCCGTGGGGCTGTCGCGCTTGATTCTCGCGCGCCCATTAGAATACAACCTTCAAGAAGCTAGCGCAACCGTGTGAGAGGTTATCGTGGAGTGGGACGAGCGGCGGTGGCTAAGCAGATAACGGTCGCTGGTTGATGGCAAAGAGATCGAGCTGTAATTGCAATTACAACTCGCAGTAGTAGTGGCGACGGAGACAGAGACGGAGACGGCGGCTCACCTAGCTCCAGGGCAAAAGAGCAGCGCTAGCGGTCCCTCGCAACGCCGCCGACCGCTTGGCGCTAGCCACTCGAGGCGGCTAATTGGGCCCAATGGCCAACTACTCGAGATGCGCGCCGCACTCCGGTGACCACTTCACCCCTGTAGTTGTTGTTGCTGCTACTAGTTTTGTTCTGCAGTCCCCATGAGCCAGTCGGCCACTCGACAAACCCTAGCAGCTCTCGTCCGCTTGGGCCAGCCAAATGCTCAGATGCGATGTTATGCGAGCTGTCGTAACATAGGACACCGAGAGGCTAGCTTGCCAGCGAACCAACCAACCAGCCAACTTTGCCGGAGGATTTGCGTGAGCCAAATGGGCAAGAAGTGACTAATGTACTCACGGCATCAAGCAGTTTTGGCATCATTAGCCTCCCTGTTATACTTGTTGTTGCTTTTGCCATTGCATTTGCCTTTGTTTCCCCTGAAGCTAGTCAAACTATCAGCTCAACGTGGCAACTTGGCATTCGGGGCCTCAAAAACAGTGCATGAAGTTAATGTTGCCTTTGTTGTCGCTTCCAGTTAGACTTTGCCCGCTCGTTCTCCCTCCCTCCCAGTCCAGTGGCCGGCTGGCTGGCTGTCTGGCCACTTTTATTTTGATAGCTAAACATTAACTCAGCCCTCGCTGCCGCCCTCCACTATGGCGCCCATCGGCGATTTGCTGGCTGGCTGGCTAACTAAGCTGCAGCATTCTGCTTTCGTTGCAACGACAACAGCAGAGGCAAAGGGAGGTGACACCGGAAGTGCAGACAGAGAGCGCGAAATGTGACACTCGGATGGGTGCCAAGTTGATTAAGGCATCACTCTCCGATTGCTCAATCTTTTGCCAGGCTGCTCGTTGTTGACACGCTCACTAAGCTAATGTTTTTCTCTTCTTCCTGCCAAAAAAAGACTTACCAACAGACCCGACTTCATTCGTTTAGTTCATTGGCTCGCACGAGGTCTAAACAACGAGCGATGGGACTGTTAAACTCAAACTGAGGCCTACAAGTCATTGCTGCTCATTTGGATTGGTGCTCATGCCAACTTGTTTACCTCGCCCGTTTGCCAGTCACACTCGCCATCCATCGTCCAGTGGTCCGCCAACCAGACCTTTTTGTGCCCCCTCTGCTACTGGCGCCAAATGAGCACAGTGAAACGCCAGTCGATATGCCACCTGGGACACACGAGATTCAACTCACCTGGCGACACTCTCGCTCGCTCGCCCCATCTCTTTGGCTCACCACACTACTATCTATTTGACAAACAAAACAACCAACAAGACAGATCAAATTTCGCCAGCCGCCAAAATTAATGACCACCTCAATTCATTGGCTTTGTTGTTGTTTTTTGTTTGTTGGTCCATTGAATTTGTCGCTACTCACCTGATTGCTCTTCCTTATTAGTTGCTGTATTAGTTTGCTGCTGACACTAGCAAGAACCCCTTCAGCCAACTCAAACTTGAAATCGCTTCTCTCGTTAGTTAGCGGTGAGTTGTATTTTGTTGTGTTTTGTTTTGTCTGGTTTACCAATCTAGTGGAAACACTCGATTGCCTTTTTGTTTCAACTTGAACTACCACTTTTTCTCCCTATCTCTCTGTCAAAGAATAGGCTTCCTCTGGCTCTAGAGGCAAGCGTCGACCTCGTTTTCTCTCTCTCTCTCTCTCTCTCTCTTGCTAGATTTATTCGCGAGCTTCGTGACGATTAGGATTTAGATTTTGCTGTTATCTCACATCGAAGTCTTCGACTTTTCCCACCGGACTTTATGAGCCAGCAGCCGCTAGAAAAGGACAACTTGATCAGATCGTTGACGTTGCGACGACGACGAGAATGAGACTCGATATGAAGCTCGTGTTGCTTGTGGTTGGTGTTGCGAGGGCCACGCCAAAGAAAAGTGTGAGCAAATAAGATGAGATTTGATACGAGGACCACGACTTGACGACTTCAAGCTAAACTTTGTTTTGCTCTCTCTCTCTCTCTCTCTCTAACTCCAACTTGCTGGTCGACTTTCTCCTCACTTTACTTTCGCCAGTTGATAGCTAGCTCACGCTCAAGTAAACCGACTAAACTTTCTCCTTCTCTTTTCCACTTGAGGTGGTCGTCGTTGGGTCTGGTCTTGGTGGTGGCTAGCCGAGTTGCTAGTGCCATTGCGCAATAGCAGTAGCAGTGGTTGCAAAACATTGCCGCCAGCATTTGGCGAAACAAAACGTGCGCCTGGCCGCACATTGCGCAAGTCGCTAGGCGCCGCTCGAGTGGTTGCCCCGAGAGCGGCGCCGTTGCCACTTTGCCATTGCCATTGCCGCTGCTATGTGACCGAGACCCCAGTGCTTCCTTGCCAGGGTTTTTTCGCTGCCACTGCCGACTATCTCGACCAGAGATCGCAGTGTTTAAGCAAGTTCCAATACTAATGCCGATGCGATTGAGGGAGCCGAACACTTGGCGCCACACTCGCCGCTGCCCATGGAGCAAGTCTAGCAAGAGGCACGCAAATCGATCTCGCGTTTTTGCCAGTCGACGGCGGCGACACCAGAAGAGATTGTCTCACGGCGACTCGAACAAAAGAGCGCTTGCCGGTCGGCGAGGTGCCCCCAAACGCGTCGCGTTGCACGTTACGTAACTTAACGAAGCTGGGCCGTCGAAGCGACTGTCTTGAGTTTTTGTCGTTTGTTGAGTCTTCGTTTTTTAACTAGCAATTTAAACGATTCCTCCCGCCGACCAGTGGACTACCCGTCGACATTAATGGCCAGTCACCCTTTCTAAGTGTGTGTTTGTGTGCCTTCCAGACAAAAAGGTCGTAAAGAGAGACACATAATGCCCGTCGGTGGTTCCATCGGCTGTGTCGGCCGAGCACGGAACCTTTGAACTAACTGGCCACCAGCGTCTCCGCAAACTATTAGAGTTCGATTAATTTTGCTAACCAGGTGAGGTGGTCGAGGGGGTGGTAGTTGGAATGGAACATGAACTAGGCACAACTGCGCTGGTAGTCGTCGTCTCGGCTTCTTAAACTTCAGAGAGGAAAATCGCTGGCTCCAGTTGGATTGCTCGTTTCGTTGCACTATCTCTCGCTAGACCAGAAAGGCGGAACCATTTCGAGACAATCGAAGCCCACAGGGGCGCGGAGAGACAGAGAGCACCTGAGCGTTAGGTAGATGACTTCCGGCAGCTCGCCAGCCTCTGCTATCTGGTCCGCTCTCTCTGGCTGTGTGCGGAATTTATGACGAGTTGTTGCTGTCGGTGTGTCCTTTTCTATTGCTCTCACTCGCTGGTGCCGCAACTACACCTGTCGCGTGGCGCCCGACACAGCGCCATTAATGGAGATGACAATCAAGCGCGCGCCAATAACGGCGACCTGTTTGCGTGAATGCCGATCGCTCGGTTTAATTTGCTCCATTCGCTTCTCATTTCGCGGATACCTCTCGCGGTGAGCTCCTCGGGGTGGCACCAAGGAGCGAAACACGCGAGTAAACGTTAATTTGACAGCAATATACTCTCACTGTCGCAGAATAAACTCTCGCTTTCTCAGGGAATCTCAACCTGGTATTGCGGTTTTTCCTATCACTTTCTTCTCCTCTCTTGGCAACAACTCATTTCACTTATCCCGCTTGCACACATGAAACACGAACTGACCTCCGGCAGCTCGAGGCTCAGAGCAGCCGCGTGGCCCGGTTGAGGTCGGTGCTAGTTGGTTATAAGGCTGGGAAGTTTACCTGCTGCGACTTGATCGATTGTCGGCGCTAATAGCATTGCACCACCAACTCAATTTCTGGCTCCCTTTTCCACCCTTGCCTCTCGCTCTCTCCATTGGCAAAACTTCGAAGACTGGCCCCTCGAATGGTGCAAAATCATTCCAATTTATCCATTCATTTATCTTGGCCGCAAGTACAAAATTATTACCGAAACTCCACCGACTGACTGGCGGCCAGCCACTTGCTTCTCAGGTGGTGGAAATTCCTGTATGTGACGCTATATATGTGAAGCAATGCGCACACTTTCTGCTGGCACGTTGCTCATAGGCAAAAGCGCGGCAATTCCCTCTTTCCTTGAACCAATTTCATCCAAGTCTCAAAGCGACCTCCAATTCCCATTCGTCGGCCCTCCAATTTTGGCCCGACAAGAACAGCAAAAATGTCAAGCATTTAAATTGGACTTTTCTCGCGAGAAAAGGCAACAAGACTCCTGTCGCAAGCAAAGGGACGCCCACTTCTCTCAAGCTAAGAAACAGCAACAACTACTATGCCCCCACGTCAATAGAAGTGGCGGCGGCTGTCGATGGTGTGTTTTAGTTTTAGTTTTGCGCACCACAAACTAGAGACTGATAAACTGGAGATTGGTCGCTAGGTGGCAAGTGGGCGAGAGGCACGTAGTCTTTGGATCGTTTTGAACGAGCGCATCACGTACGCGAGTCAGTAAACTTGGTTCGGTTTTCGGATCTAGAGACTGGAATCTAGAGAATTGAGAAGAAGGAGCAGCAATGTGTTTTTTCTTAGAGCCGTTGCCATTGTGTAGCCTCGTAAGATTGTTTTGGTGGCAGCAAACTGGTAGCCAAAGTTAGCAACGAAATCTGAGTCTGTAATCCAAATCGCCGCTTTGGTGACAACGTTTTTGTCGCATCCCACTCTCCATTCATCTAACTCAGTGGCAAATTTTCAAAGGCTTCAATGGTTTTGACTCCTCTCTCGCCGGAAGTGGGAGTCGCGAAAAATGTTACCATTCAACTTCCGCTTAGAATCGCGAGAGCAAAGCGCGGCGCGTTGGTCTCATTGACTCGATGGGCGGATGTAGTTTTAGTCACTCTGGCTTAGTAGGCCACCACAGCAACAGCAACAACAACGACACCGAAACTTCGGGAAGCTAATTTGGCTCACTGTCCTTCGTTCGAGGGGAGACAATATAGCCGCCGGCGAGTTTAGCTGGTAAGGCTCGTCGCTCGACTCACGCTATCAGAACCACGACATTTCCCATCCTCTTTTCTCGCTCTCGCTTTGGTGCATGTGTCTAGCGGCCAGCTAGACACACGACGACGACCACGAGCAAGAACGATGGAGGGTTTCAAGGGCGTGGACACGGAGGCACCACCGACCGCCAACCACCGACTAGCGCCCTACTAACAAGTGGCGAGAGTGGTTGAGTCTCACGTGAGTCCAATGGCTAAATCATAGGCGACAGGAGCAGTGGCATTGGAACCATTGGAACCATTGAGGGTTTTTGTGTTGGTTGTCTCTGTCTCTTAATTCGGCACTTCCGTCCTTTGGCCAGTTTCTAAACGCACCGCGAACCGGCCAACACGAGGCTACATGATGCCAGTGGCGGGGTTAACTCTCCATTGGTCCCTCTGGAAACCATCGAACGGGAATCGTTGGCTGAATTTCCAATGGCCTGGCTCACTTGTCGCTGGACATCGTCGCTATCTTCTTCGTCGTTACCGCCCAATGAGCTTGTAACTCAGCGCCCAACACAACGTTCGTCTGTCTCTTTGTATAAGCAGTGTGAGCCAGCCGGTCAGCTTGTCGGTGGCTAGGGAGGCGATGCAACGGCGAGCCAAAGGACAAGCGATCGATCGATTGGCTTGCTGGCTCCTGTAAAGTGGCGCCAGTCTCTTCCTCTCGATGAACCATCATTACCATCACAAGGTCAGTGGTGGCCATTGGAAGTTGCAGTAGAGGCGGTGGCGGCGGCAGAAGCCCATTCGTTCGGTTGGCCTTCTCTCTTTGGCCAGCCATCTGACCAAAGAGAGACCGACCCACCGACGGACCGACCCAATGGCTGGTCATTTCTACTCCAATTGCAAGTAAATTTTCGACTGACAGGGTCACAGAACTCAGGAACTCCATCCTCCTCCAGTCCACATCCAAGAGGCAGCGCCAACTGCAAACCAACTTTGTTTCCAAATCGACTCATTGCCGTTGCTGCTAGTAGATCACTCTAGATGATCGAGAGGGAGGGAAAATATCGGCTCGACATAACGACTGCCTTGATTTAACCGGAACCTAAGGGCATTAGGTCTCGGAATTTGGTCTGGCTGCCCTATCAAGTCGTGGACTCAAGTCGTCGTGGAGTGTAAATCTCTTGGTCGCTCCATTGCGCCTCTAGTTCTATCCACTCTCTTTCTCCTCATAACAACTTAGTATCAAGTCCTTGGGACGCAAGATGCAATCATCATTTTTCACACTCTTTCTCTCTCTCTCTCTCTCTCTGTCTCTCGTGCAAACGCAATTGGCTGACACCAGATATATCATAGGCACATTTTGTGTAACCAGAATGGTCATGGTTTCATTTGTTCATGTGTGAGTGTGAGTGTTTCTCTTCGTCTCTAGCCAACTTGAAGAGAAACACTACATTACATAACATTAAGGAGCTGTAGCACTAAAGAAAAACATGGGGCAAAATAAAGGCCGCTGGCGAGGCAACGAACTTTTCCTCATTTCCTCTCTCTTCATGTTGTCATCGAACCTCGACCAAAGCAAAAATCTTGGTCAATACATGTTATACACAGGCACCCACACACATATATATATCAGCATGGAGCTAGAATTGAAGCTTGCCGCTCCTCCAATCCAGAGTGAATAATTGACTCCCATTAGTGGCAAGCCAATCGGCGCCTTGTGTAAGTGTGATGGTGAGCTAGTGTCGGGCAGTTTGGTTGGCAGGGACGCCTAGCCTACGAACCAGAGAGGCGTGTCGGGCTGCCGATCCAACCTAACACATCGGCGGGAGGCTATAAAAGATGAGCTGAGGGCCCATGAAACAAACAAGACCAACCAGCCTTCTACCTTCTCTTTTTAAGCCACCAAGTAGCTGAAGAGAATTGAAAACGATCGACAGGAAATGCGAGCAAATGCAAGGGTCTCGATTCGACTTGCTTGACTTCAAAAGAGAGCGGCGGCATCGATACCAATATCCCTCAAGCTCAGGATTTTCCCCATGTATTTAGAATGGGCACGGTGCGAGGTTATAAGGCATAGTGAAAGGGGTTGTGGCCTGAAGTGGCCTGCGTTGAGTCGTTGTTGTTATATTGCAAGTCTGAAAATGGTTGTTGGTCCTTCGGTTTGGCCGGGCTTGGCTCGGCTTGACGTTCGAGGGTAAAGTTAGCACGATTTGGTTAGAAACAACACCAAGCTACGAAAGCAAACCAACAGACAGCTACCACCACTACATCCAAGAAGACCACGACTATGACATTGACAGCAAACAGAAGCCGGTTCAACATAAACATGCCTAAACTCTGAGGGCCCATTGGGAGCCATTGGAAGGCCAACGCACCTAGGGGCGCTCGTATGTACCCTATGTGCCCTGAGCTGCTGCTTGCAGGCAAACACGCAAACAAAAATACATGCACACACAACAGAATAGAGAGCGAAAGAGTGAGTGAGATTCGGAAACTAGCAAAGCTGTTGAAAGTGTTTCTTGTGAGTGGATTGAGCAGAGGCTCTCAAATGGCCATTCCGTCCCGTCTCCATCTCCGTCTCCTTCTCCTCATCGTCGTCGTCGTCGTCGTTTCCGGCTGCGGCTAGCGTGCAAGCAAACAATAACATCGCAACTCGCGCGATGCGACCACATTGCGGCCGCCGCCGAGTCGCACGCCCTCCAACCGGAGCGGGCAATTGTTTCTCAGCTCTCCCAAAGCGGACTCTCGAACCTTCCAGCCAACCAAGCTAGCCAAATCGAGTCGTCGGTGGCTAGATTTAACTTTAGTTAGATTCGGCCGCAGACCTGCCTGCCTGGCGTTTACGTAATCGAACTCGATGCGCGAGACAAATTTGGCATCGTTTGTTTCCGCTGACGCGGGCGCTACTTTTCTAACTCGTCGCTTGCTTCGTGGCGCTGCTTCGACTCGGGGCCCACCAAACGGTTTGGGTTGAGTAGTAGCAGCAGCAGCAGCAGCAGAAGTTGCGGCGGCGGTGACACCTGCAAGCTATTGGCAGCGGCACCTGGTATTACCACAACCACCACAAACCTTGCCTCCTGTTCGGCTCCATCGATGCTGCCACCCCGTTTAGGGATGGGAGCTGGACTGTAAAATCCAGTTCGCAGTCCGGGACTGGATTTCCCAGCTCGCAGTTCTGCCAGTTCCCAGTTCAGCTCGGACTGCGAGCTGGGAAGTTGCAGTCCGCAGTCCGGACTGGAATTTGGAGTGCCAGTCCGCTCAGTCGCGACTGCCAAATTCACTTTTTTACCGACACCCTAAAAAGGCGTGGCATACGTTGCCCGAGCCCGAAGTTAACAGTTAACTAAAGAATGGAGTAGGATGTGGGTTGGGAATGAAACTGAAGGTGAATTGGGTTCAATTTGGGTTCAAAAATTGGGTTTTGGGTGTATTTAATAAAGATGAATAATTCTTGGTTCGACTGGTGAATTAAATAGATGATTTTGGGCTAAAATTTGATGAATTGGAGAGGGAACTTGATTGAAAACTACGATAAAATTGTGATGCACAAATGATTATTTTGAAGACTAAAAACACGTTTTTTCACTCGATTCAGAGTTAACTCGAAGTTAACAGCACAAGCTTGTGGAAGCTAGTTAACTTAGAGTTAGCTTCGTTGTTCCACTGACCAAATCAGCTCAGGTTGGCTAACAGCATGTAAGCGGTTTCTGTTGTTCTGTCTGGCAGGTGGGCGTGCCGGGAAGAGCGGGCCGATTTGCCCAAACAGCACAGTCCAGCTCGACTGTGTGCTGCCAGTCCTCGTTGCGGACTGAAAAAGACGGACTGCACGGACTGGGTGAGACCCCCAAACGGACTGCAGCTTTTTTCCCCCGGACTGGCAGCTCCGACTTAATTTTTCCCCCATCCAGTCCGCAGCTCCCATCCCTAACCCCGTTGCCTGTTCCAACGAGTCCCGCGAGCTTAATGCAGAAAAACTCGCCAATCAATCCGCCGCTCTAGTCCCAAATGGCAGATTGCATTCCTGCGATGCACGGCGCACCACTTGTGTTGCTGCAGGCGCAGCTTCCGGCGATTGGCTGCCGCTGCAACCACCGCTCGCTGTTGCCCCCCAAACTCTCTGCTGCAATTCGAGTGGGAACTTCGAAGAGGCAGCAGCCCTCTTTTTTCGGCTAACCGAACCGAGTCTTCCAACTAAACCTAACTAAACTAGACTGAACTCAGTTTACTCTGCTAGTCCACTTTTAGTTTTTCGACAGAAATTCAATCAGCAGCAGCAAATGAGTTGACGAAAAGAGCGTCAGCGGTGGCGACGGCTCAAAAGCTTTTGAGAGATGCTCTTTTTCACGAAAGCTAGCGCTTCTGCTTCCACTTTGGCCACCCTGATTTAAAGCGGTAGCCGAACGACAAACTCGCAAAGGCTTCCTTCCATCGAAAGAAATAGCAGCAGCAGCAAGAGCGGCATTCAGTCAGTCAGTCATATCCAATTGAAGGCGCCGAGCGAGCGCCGCTATGCACAATATTGAAATTTTCCTCCATTCGACTGCTCAGAAACCAGCGCAACCACCACTCCCGCTTGAGCTCCTTGCTGATATGAGCCTGCAAACTTGGAACATGGAACTTGGCGACGACAAACGAGCCGGTAGCTTAGGGGACCGAGCGGGCAAGCTAGTGATCGGGAGCAGCATGTGTCCAAGCAATTCAATTTCCTCCCGCCGAAAACTCCTCCTCGATCTCCTCCCTCTTTGCCGGCTCCTCTCGCTCCACTGGTCACTCGTGCTGAACTGAGGTTCCTCTCTCCGTGTGGCTCGAGTGACCAAGTCTATTTAGCCGCAACAAAACTAGAAGCTCGCCCGAATCCCTTGGTGGCGCGGGATCAGTGGAATGGGAGGGCTATTTAGTTGTCGGGCAACAGCGATGAGCTTGAGTTGCCGCGCAAACGGCAGGTGAGCTGGCCAATCGATTGCGAGGGGGATTTGCACGCAATTTTACGTGATCTATCGAGACTTTTTTCCAGTTCAGTTCGGTTCGGTTCAATTCGGTTTGGTTCAGTTGATTTTAGTTTAGTTCAGTTTTCCACTGCCAGTCGGGTGGCGTGTTGTTAGTGGCTTTCTAGCAGCAGGGGATAAGAATGAAAATATCATGTTTTGGTTTGGTGGTTATTGTGTTACCCGGAATAAAATACGAAATAAGATATAGATTCTCCATTTCCAGCCTTCGGGCTAATAAACTCGGCCTGCGCGAAGGTGGTTGTTGATCATAATGATGGTGGAGCCCGCGGTCGGTGGGTTGCAAAGAGTTGATCCACTTGCACACATGATAGCAGTAAAGTAGAGCAACCAAAAGTCGGCTGTTCGAGTTAATTGGGCTCAAAAGTTCTATTGATGTCACTGGACATAATACCCTTTAGCAAACTCTTTTGAGGAGCCATCATCTTCGAACAGAAAAATGAACAGCCTATGCGCGTGGCTCTTTTGAACAACTCCAACGCCAATCTGAGGCTCAAGCTCGAGCTCTGACGTTGCATTGGTAATCATGCCAAGTTCCATTAGGTGGAGCTTGCTTGCTTGCTTCGCTGCCACGCAAATTGGCCACCAGCGCGCGTCCAATCGTTCCAGTCCTCAAATAGAGTCTCGCGCCTCTATTTGAGGGGGAGAGACAAACTCAAGGTCGTTTGCATTCAGCTGGTCAATTTGGGCAAGCTAGTTGGTCGCCCGCTCGCTTGACGGCTCATGTGGTGAGTGCCTTTGGTTAGTTTCGCTTGCGGTTTCGTGAAACGCATTCATGTTGCTCATTTTACCTGCGCCCAACAGCCGGCGCCGACGCTGTTGTCATTGTCGACGCAACTCTCTCGTTAGAAGTGACGACCATCAAATTGGCGGACTTTTAGCGTTGTTTCGTGGCCGCCGCCACTGCTTGGCCGGTGTTAATCTGCGACGACTTTGGCATTCCTCGTCCACCTGAAAAACCCAACACTTATCAATGCAAGGGACCTGTGCTATCGCTATGCGAAGTAGAGTGTATCACCAAATGGCAAGCGTCGAGTAGCAATGCAAATGGACGAGAGGGAAGAGTTGGCCGGGCGACGTCACTCGGTTGGAGTTTTATGAGTCTCCATTGGCGCCCGGGCCCGACTTCACCTAAACCACCTGCTTCCGGCCACCTGACGCTAGGATCCCCCCAACTTGATACCTAATGCGAGCAGTCTACCTTTGCATCAAACAAGACCAGATATTAGTGTACGAGTTTGACTCAAGTTACCCAGGTCGTGGTGGTGAAATCATCACCAGCCAGTAATATCGTCGTTATTTTGGTCCCTAAGCGAGTGAGTCGGTGAGCGGGCGAGCGGGCGAGTGATTCCATCTCAGTTGTCGTGGCCGTTAATATTGAATCAATCTGGTGCCTAGTGATTCGCGAACTGCGACAAGTGAGCTGCAGGTAAGCGTGCGCCAAGAGAGACTAGCGGCATCCCTTTTGCGGGGACGCGCCCAGCTCCCGTCTAATCCAATAAACTCGAATCTGACTCGAAGGCGCACAACTCGAGGGGACTAATGCAAAGGCAAGGACGCCAATGGAAGTCTTCAGTGGTCTTGGCGTCAAATCAATTCAGCAGCTGAGTTCTTTCAGGTGTGAAGTCCATTTGTGTGCGGGCAATTGGATTAGATTGAATTGGATGGGATGGGATGGGATGGGATGGGATGGGATGGGATGGGATGGGATGGGATGGGATGGGATAGGATAGGATAGGATTGAATTGGATTGGATTGGATTGGTTAGGATTGAATCAGACTTAACTGTGAGTTTTATTTCTATCTAGAGCAAAGATCTAAACTCACATCGATGAGTTCTTTTTTAGGCGTCTCTTGCGAGGGGGCAAAATATACATTAATCTTAAAGACAGAAAGAGAAAGCTTTTATTTTATTCTCTCTTATTTTAGTTTCTCTTGTTTTGTTCTCAAGTTTCGTCCCAAAAGGAGGCTCATCATTCCAAATTCTAGTTACCTGGAAGTTTCCGAACTTTCCTCTGCACTCAAGAGCGATCATCGATCTCAATCTAAATCTCTGCGAAGGTAGAATATGAGCCAAAGTCTCGGGGAAATGTTTAAATTCCAGCCTCTCGAGAGCGAGAACTGCAGTTGAAACTCTCAAGTCTTGCCTCAAGAATAAGGGACTTTTTGGGGTGGTAAAGAAGTAGGTTGGCGAGAGAGAACTCACAATGCTGAAATCGAACTTTATTTGCGGTGGAAGCAAATTTGCATCCTCTACATTGAGGGCCATTGAAATAGATGGCAAATTAGCATTGATTGCCCGCGACCTCAAAACCTTAAACCAGGCAAGTGAAGCAGAAAGGTGGAGCAAGTAAATTTGCCACTGAATCAACAGAGCTTTATCGCCATCGAAGCAAATGCACGTTTTAGTTTTTGAACGTGTTTAAATTTGCATTCAAAGGGAGAAAAGGAGTAAATCAAGCTAGTGGTTGGTTTTGTTTTGTTTTGTTTTGTTTCTTTTCGTTGCGTTGCGTTCCGTTCAGCTCGTTAGCTTGGCTCTAATTTATCGCAAGAACACAAGAAGAAATTTGAGCAAACTATCGGGCCTCGGGGATAGAAAAAGAAAAATCACCGCAAGTAACTCGATCAATCCGGAGAGAAACCTCATCACGTAATTTGCCAAACAGCGACGCCAAGCATTTGATCAAACCCGGTTTCTTCCTAGTTTTCCTTAACCGACGTTCGGCTCCTCTTGTCTCATCGCTAAGTTGATTGCCCTGCTCAATCTAGTCAATCAATTTGTTAATCTGATTTGCAGCGTCGCATGCCGACGGTTGATTTGAACAGGTCGTTTTATTCAGAAACAGATAGATTGCACACCAGATTTAGAGGACAAGATTGAAGCAAAAAGTTTGGCTTAAATTAAACCGCTGCTCCTGCCGCTGCATCCATGACAAAGAATTGGCATTCACACATGGGTGCAAAGTTTAGTTTATTTTAAGCCGCGTGAGCAATCAACTAGCTCGCAACACCCACCGAGTTGGACTCATGATCATGATGCTGCCGATCAAGTGACGACGACGACGGTCGCTCTAGTTGCTCGATTTGCGGCTTTATTTTGAGACACTTGCCCAATAGAATAATAACTAAAACCGACACACAGCCAATCGAGGAGAGTGTGCCAATTAGAATCCAGGTGAATCTGAAGGAGTAATAGTCTGTTGTTAGGCCAAAGATAAAAGAGCCAATGATGCAACCAAGTCCCTCGTACATAAAGGTAAAGCACCCGCTCATTGTGGCCATCAGGGAAACTTTAACCAACTCAGTATCGTCACTTGGACTAATGATTCCTAATGCAATTAGCTCAGGTATTAATAGTTCAACTTCGTTTGCAAACTTGTAGGCGAGCTCAACGCTCGACGACAAACTAGACGAGTATTCTAATCCATGCAACGATTCCACTATAAAAAAGACGGGCGGCAACGAGGGCAATAGAAACCCGTAGAAGTAATAGTGGAAGGCCAAACTAATTAGGGTAATTTCTAGCAATATTAGGTAATTCATTCTTGATCTAAGGCGACTGATGATCATGTAGCAAATGGTTTCGCACAAACAATAACAAATCATCATTAAGCCACCAAGTGAAGCCGCATCACAGGTACCCTTTTCATGGCAAAAGACATTCACATAGGTGAAGACAAAATTTGGCGGCGCATAACCGACGAGTCCGCCGTAGAGTAGGAGCAACAGAAACAATGGAATCCTAATGTCTCTCTTGATTAAAAGACAGAAAATTTTCACCTGTTGCTCGGCCGTCAGCTTGATTCTCTTCACATTTTGACCGGTAGTTGCATCAGCTTCACCTGATTCTTCGCTCGTTTGTTGATGAGCATACTGCTTTTGCTGTTTCTCATTAATTTCAACTGATTTTGACCCAAATTCTTCAATCGAGCAAGACTTTTGGCCGCAACTAAAACCTGAAAACTCTCTATCGTTCGAGTCAATTGGATGGCAATTTTTCAACTTGGCAACTTGCATCTGGTCCCTGTTAAGCTGCTTGTTTTTCTTGTTAGTATTATTGTCAGCGCAAATGACAAAGTCTTCGGCGGGCCAAAAGTAGATGAGCGTCATGAGGACAAACATGCAAACAACGTTCATGATAAACGAGGGGACAAAGTCAGGTAAAATCCAATTTTGGTTAATTTGGCCCAAGAGAAAGCCGCAGGTTCCAAAGCTAATGGCTCCAAACTTTCGGTAGTTTGTGAAATCGGAATTGACTCGTTTGGCGTAATTGCAGGCCAAAGCGTCGCCTAGAGACCTGATTCCAGTGAAAGCTAAACTTCCAATTACATGACACGAAACGAGGAGCCAAAATCTCCATTTTAAAGTTAGCCATTCGGCTAGCTGGGGATCTTGCAGTAGAAATGGCAACACCATAAATGGGATGTAGGCTAAAAAGTTTGCAAACACACACCAAGTTAATAGGGTTTTGTGGGTTTGGGTTCGGTCTGCTTGTGCATTGATTATTGGACGAGCAAATACAGTTAGCGGCTGGATCATAAAGACAAATCCCAAATCCAACTCCGAGGCGCCGGCGTATTTCATCATATAACTGCCCAATAGGATGCCGCATGCCGAATAGCCGGCCATAATAAGCGAGAAGTGGAGACTAAAGATCATTTTGCTGGTTTCCTCTACTTCTACCTATTTCTTCTTTCCTTCCCTTCCCTTCCTTGCTAATTGATCCTCGTTGAAAACAAGTGGAATGTCACCTGGTTGCTTGTATGCAGTAATAACAATAATACTGATATTAAAAACACTTGTTATGTCAACTTGTTACACATCTTTATATCGACGACATGGTTCAGCCACTTGTTGGCTTCTTGTGTGCCTCTTATCAAATCAAATAATAATAATGATGGCAATCAATCAATTGTCCCCGCTTTTCATTCTCGTTTCTTCTCTCTTTCTTTGGGCTAAGTTTTTAGTTTAACTTGATTTAGTTATTAAGGAGTTATCACTGTCAAAATAACAATAAAAACAAAGAACTCTTTCCAACTGGAAGATTGGCTCACTTACGCGCGCCTAGCGATGAGCAATATAAACACCAGCGCCAGCTATCAAAAATCAGGTCAGACTGAAAAGCGCAAAAGTGAGCCGGTGCGCCGGTGGCGGCTTCTGTGACGGTGACGGCAGAGAAGCTTGGCAAATGAGTCGCTTCACGGGCACGGAAGTTAGCATTGAAATAGTGGTTATCAATCCGAATGTTATTTTGTCATAATTGTTGATGCTGTTGTTGTTGTTATCCTTCTCTCTTTCGATTGCCATATGGCACCAGTTTATTGCTACTAATTCAACAATTTTTGTCTCGCTTATCGCTGCCAGTTAGCTTACTGTAACAATTGTACCCCAACTACAACTACAACTACTACTGCTAATGCCAATGGCTATGTGACTCGTTATTATTAACTGAATATGCGGTTATATGCTTAGTTGGGTTGCCACTGTGCCGACTGACGACAACTTCGTCTGATACTACTACTGCCGAGCAGACAGTAAGTGGATTGAGCCGAACAATTGATTGGTGGGCAAAGGTAATTTAGTGGTTATGCTGGTGGTTCTACTTACCTGCGAGGTATTAGTCGCCTTCCTGTCTCTCGGTTGGCTTAAGAGGATTTGATGATCTCAGTTGGCCAGATGAAACTTAACATAAACCAACCAACCAACCGTCTGACGAAGACCGACATGCCACTTGGCCAAGCTACTGCTGTTGTTGTCGCGTACAATGACGATGACGCAACAGAAATCTACAATGATTTATGGCCACTCTGTGGCTTCGAGAAAAAAAATCAACTCGTCAGTCCCTAGCTCGGCAGCTCTATTTTCGAGTCTCGAAGGAATAACTGGACACTTGTAAGGAGGGCGCGCATTGGGATAATGATGCAACCATGTGCCAGCTTGCGGGCGCTACGCGCAGAGAGTTGCGTACCCCATTAGCGGTGACAGGTGGCCGTAACGGCAAATACTGCTGCAGCTCCCACTAACTGCTCACATTGTACCTGAAGCAAGTCGAGTCGCAATTCGAGACTTAATCAATTGATCAATCGGCAATCTAAATGCAACTAATTGTTGGCTCGGCGGCCACCCGCAAAGTTAGTGGCCAACACCAACGCAATCCTCGCAACATCGAATCTTGAAAGGCGCAAAAGGTAAACAAATCGGTGTCATATTGCTGCTGTATAATAAATAATTGACTGCCGAATAAAAGTAATGTCTAATGAAAATGTTGCATTATTTTAGATTACTACTATCGTTAATATTAATAATTAGTTTTGTCTTGTATGGAGTAGTTTGCAAGCAAGACAAAGACTCGCAATCTGGGGATAAACTTCAGAGAAACTCGCTAACGGAAACCCGATTCTTCTCGGTGAAGAGTCGTGTTCGGAACTGGCGCTATCTCGATGGCAAAAATATTTTAGTGAACCAAAAGTTGAGGTCCAAGTTCAAATCGGAGTTTTATGAGTTTTATTCAAATGAACAACAGAGAGCTAACATCATTTTTGAGGCTCAATATATAACTAGCTCTCAAGTTACTTCTAGTGTTAGAACTCACACAGGTAAGCTCCGTGTGGATACCTCATTGGAGGGAAAGAGTTTAAATTTAATCGAAGACTTTACAAATGGAAAGGATCAGTTGAAATTGATTGCGGATGAGGAGTACAAAAAGCAACTCTCCTTTGATTTGTTCGACTTTCAAATTGACGATTTCAAGATACCCGATCACATTGTAGGTCCGAGTCGGTTGCTGTTTCTCGTCGAACAAAATAAGAATCACCTCAAATTCAAGGGATTGGATCAACCGAATGGACAAAAGTTGCTAGATTTTCCCAGCATCAAGTATGAGATGAATGGCGAATTGAAATTGTCGTGGGGAAAATTCTACATGCAGGTGTTTTATTTGCAAATCTCGGAGCCGCCATCCACAGGTGACGGCGGCGGTGAACAGATGCGCCCCTTTCCAGATCGAATTAGTGTCACCTGGTACAATAAGCAACTGGAGTTTGCCGAATCAACCATCACCGTTGACTTTGCACGCGTCGAGTTGAGTCCAAATCCCATGAGTGCCCTCCAATTACCTGGCCTACAGGTGAGCAGCGATCTGATTACTCATGATCCCTTTTTATTGGAACCATTCATGGGTTGTGTCGATCAATTGGAGGCCTACAAGTCGCCGTTGAGTTCATTAAATGACCAAAGGCGCAAGTTAACGAGATTTGCATTCCAAGCTGAGGTTAGAATTACAAGTAGACATCATGAAGACATTGAGTCAACTCTATTTGTTGCCTACGACCATGGCCTTGAATCATTGAGAGTCGACACGTCGCCAAGCGAATGGAAGATAATGAATCTCAAGTACAAGCGATTATTTCACATCAAGAGCGAGACTAGTCAAGTTGATCAATCTGATTCAAGTCAATTGATTGACTTGACTTCTTTCTCTACCTCTGCCTCAACATCTAACTCGAATCCTCCATACCAACGTCAAGACCCATACAAGCCACAGGCAGATTGTATCATAGGCAAAATCGAGGGTAGTTTTTCGGCTAATGCCGATGATAAAAACACACCACTACCTGTGGAGCAAATTCTACTCGGTGGAAGGAATCAAAAGTTTGTATACTTGGGTCGCGCTCAGGTAAGAGGAATCGAGGCTCTGGTCTTCGAGGGCGAGATTGACGAATTGCCCCTTTGGCTTGAGGCTCCCGTGATTGAGACCAAGGAAAAGAGTGCCAAACAAAGATATTCAGTTTTACTTTACCTTAGTCCTAATCTCAATCAAGAAACAATGACTCCCCTTTACCTTGAGGTGCTTAAACTTAGGCAAACTGCAGAAGGTTCAGTTGTGAGAGAGAGCCACGCAGAGATTCATTTGCTCGAGTTTGCCTGGAATTTGGACTCAGTTATGGGCAAGAACAATGATCAACCAAAGGAGTTGTTTTCTCTTATGGGTTTGTGCTCTCATTCTCTGGACTCTCATGCTGGAATTGAGATGTTACTACAATCGACTTCCAAGGAATCAAATCAATTGCTTAGAAAGGAGCCAGTGGAAAGGGATTTGATTTTATTAGAAGCTCTACAGAAAAGTGTTGGCATACCTGTTACACTAATTAGAAATTTTGAAGTCAGACTAATCAAGAGTCCTAACCAAATACACTCGCTAGCTTTGGCCTTTGAGGTCAATGAACACGAGCAAATGTCGACGCAAATTGCCGAGATTCCTTCAACTTCAATGTACAATTATAGAGACTCGACCTCGATGGCCTCTTTACAAGATTGCCTATTGAAAGCTGCACGTGTTAAGGATAATCACATATTTGGATTTGACGAAAAAACGCACCAGTGTTACCTGGAGTCCAATGCTCTTGCTATGAAAAAAGGCGAGGTTACTGTGTATAGGACAACCAAGGTAAAAGATCCCATGTATCCGTATTTAGTTTTCCTATTGAAGGTCAAGTCAAATCTGATGGACGTTAGTAGCAACATTATTGGCACAACTCTTGATTTAAAATCGCTTGGTAATTTTAAGTTGGCTAATTTCAAGGTTGATAGCTCTGAGTATGACGCCAAGTATAAGCAACATAAAACTAATGATGGGAAAAGTGATGAGAAAGTTCCGTTGCATTCGATTAGTGGGCTGACATTGTTGGAGGATGACGAGCGAAACACGAAGATTGAATTGATGGATGGTTCCGAACAGGACAAATCCTCCACAGGTGTCATAAGTTTGAGCAAGTGTCAGCTAACTTGTAACGCAAACTTAAATTGTAATTCCTGTTCAGTTTGCTTCCATGGCTTTCAGGTCCATTGCACGATATCAGAAGTTTATTTTGACATGACACAACTCGGTCAGTTGCTTGGGGGAAAAAAGATGAAATTTGGTACCAAATTAAGTGTTGAATTAGATTCTAATCAAGACTCCATCGAGCTCGAGTATCAGCCTACCTGTGAATTGCGCAACAAAAACTATCTCAGCTACTTTGCGGGTCCCCTCGTGCAAACCTTTAGCAATTTCAAGCTTGCACCTCAGCCTACAACAAGTGGTCGTGAGGAGTGTGCAAAGCGATGCACTTTGCATCAAATCAAATTGATTGAATCGGAGGAGGATCGGGTCTCAAAGTTAAATGACTATCTATTGAATCAAGTGGGCGAAGCAGAAGTGGACCAGGATCCTTCTTTTGATGAAGCGTCAAGATTGTCCAACTTGAGCAAACGACATAGGAGTCAAGATGTTTGCTCGCGTTTTTTGTATTTGAGTAAAGCGCAACTGAATCCGACTAAAAAGAATGAGGATGAACTAGATGACGACAAGACTGTTGGCTACTGTGCCTTTGAGCATGAATTTTCCTCTGATAAATCAAAAGAGGAGAGGGAAAGTGAATTGAGTAAATGGGGTGGTAGTTATGAGGTTGAAGTTTACAAGTTCAAACTGGACTTGCTTTATGAGGAGCAACAGGGAGTTTCTTTGGGGGCGACGGAAAAGAGTGACGAGGAGCACGAGGCTTACTCTAAATTGATTAGCCAAGAAACGGACGCAATAAATTACCTCAAAGGTATGTCTAGTTTCATCAAGAGATCAGGTAACTCGCAAACAATTATACGCGGTCTAGATAAAACAGCCTGCGCTACGCTTTGTTTCAAGCAACAATCGGCACCGTGGCCGGCGTGCAAGTCGTTCGATGTGAAAGCCACAATGGGACTCAAAAGTTCATTGCTCACCTGTCATTTAAATTCCGTAACGTTAGCTGAGGCAATGTCTTCTAATTCACGTGATGGAAAGAGTGGAAACAATGTGAATATCATCACAAACCAAACAAACGCACGCATTTGGCACTATGAGCCACTTAGGGGATTCGTAAACGTGGAAAGCTCACAGGTCTTAAGCAAGTTTGTTTGGTTAGCTAGAGGGTTGGCGAGATTGCAATTGATCAGATCTTTTGCACTGTGGACTGTAGCCATATTTGCCGTCTCTCTCGGCTGCCTGATTGGTTTTATTCTAGGCCAACAGTATCGAGCACGAAGCCAAATGGAACAACTACGACGAGATTCTACGCAACGAATCGTGACGAGAATGTCGACTTTAGCAGAGAGATTCAATGATGCCGAGACAAACAATAACAATTACAATAACAATCGAAAAATAGGGACTTGAAGTTCATGTATATTTTGGCCCTAATCAATTTTCAATATTGATGGTAGTATGCGGTAATGTTTCGTGGAGTGGATCATATTTATCAAACAAATACTTGAAAATTTTCCTCAGGTTTGCAACTAAAATAGTTTGCCTGCTAATGACTAGCAACTCGTCATTGTGGTGCGAGGCACTCCAGGTTAAATTTGCACTTCCGTGTATAACGACAGAATTATCAACAATCATGAATTTGTTATGCATCAATCCTCTTTGGTCGCCTTTCTTTTTGAACACTCTAACCTTGATCCCTGCGTTGTGTAGTTTGTGCAAATTAATAAAGTTCTTCTCGTCCTCCTCCTTCTTGGTGCTCCTATCGTCTGCATTCAAATCGCTAACAACGCGAATCTCTAGTCCCTTCCCCTTAAGCTCGATCAGTTTGTCTACGACATAATCGAGCTCCAAACGGAACATGCAAATATCAACTGATCGCCTTGCTGCTCGAAGCCTGTCAAATAATCCACAGAGACCGTGGGCCTCGTGTTGAAACTTGCAATTCTTGTATGGGCAACTACCTGTTTTGTAGTACCTATTGCAGGGTAGGTTGTCGTCGTCGCGCGAAAAGACATACACTCGTGTTGACTCACAACAGGTGCACTTTAGATGGAGAAAGAGAGGAGAGTTGTTGTGTGGAGAACGGAATAAGTTACGTCATGTTAGTCGCTGCATTATTTGCCATCTTTTTTCACAGTGACTTCAGTTTTTTTGATACTTTACCGGGTGACTAAAGTTGCATTTTCGCTCACTACCTCGGTAGTTTAGTTCACGCTAGGGATATGTATTGTGGTCGACGTTGATTTGAGGTTAATCTTGGATATAATGATTGTAAATGAAAGTTTCTCTCTACTTAAGCTACACTTTTGCTTTACTCACCTCCGGATCTTCCTCATAATCATCCTTGTCCTCTTGACAAATTCTTGCAAACAGATAGCCAAAAAGGAGTCCAAATGCAAAAGCAATTAGAAGATTATAGAGATCAATCATTGGAATTACTTGTCATTTATGGTTAGGATTTATACAAAATTTTTGGGCCTGGCTGTTATCTCTCAGTTTCACTATTATTATGAGATAGATCAATAACGGTTATTGCACAATTTCCGATCAACACTAGACATCTATACCACTGGAATGTATTTGTACAGGAACAGATTTAGAGTTTTTTGTCATGAATTTTGATACAAAACGTATTAGATTTCATGACAAGATCTAACAATGGAGAAAACAATACAATCGTCCTTGTTTACATTCACGCCTCAAATGAGTGACTTTCACTCTGTTGCTGATGCATTTGTTGACTCCCGCGAAGCCTATGAGGGTCTTACAATCCCGTCACAGACTAAATGCTAAGCGCCGCCGCCATTGCATATTCGTAATCCACGACAAAGAGGGGTTGCCCAGTGGTCAAGTTTTTATGATCCATTTCTGAGAGGGGTGTTCTCTTTTGGAGTAAGCCAATTAGAGATCAACAATAATCGACCGAACTGGGTCGACAAGTTTCAATTTGATCCGAAACTCCAATCTAGCTACAGGTGCTCGGCGACAGGTAGATTTTTCGGCTGTTGACCCCGAGCCCCTTGGTCGCGGAGGCAACAATTTGTTGGAGTTCACTTGTATAAAAGAGTCTCTTGGCTCTTATATCTAACTCTTAATTGTATGCAGATATACATGTACAAAGTAAAAATAAAAGTTGAAACTCACCAAAACTCACATATAAACATCAACAATAGTCTTGGACAACAATATAAAAGAAGCTATCGAAATGAATTGTAAGTTGCTACTAATTTTCATCGCCACCTGTTCCCTTGTGGGAACCGGAAGCCTTCCCGCAAATGGCGAGAGTATACTCAAACAAGTCACTGGTACCCTGAGCGGAACAGTGGAGGCTACGCCTGAATTATTAGAGACTCTACCTGAATTACTAGAGGCTATACCTGAATTACTAGAGGCTACACCTGCATTATTGGAGGCTGCACCTGCATTATTGAAGGCTACACCTGCATTATTGAAGGCTACATCTGCATTATCGAAGGCTGCACCTGCATTATCGAAGGTTAGTCAGGCATTAGAAGGGTAGTCGGCTCGATTCGTGTTTGGTTAGTGGTTTAATTAGATTGTTTAACGGTAGGACTGGCATGATTGAAACCGAAGCCACATATTCACGCTGCGGACAGATTATTGGGAATGTCAAATGAATCTAATCTAACTAACATTGGCATACAAACTTGTCAATGGAGCCACCTGTAGCTACCTGGCAACCTTCTCGTATTTCGAGCGCTACAAGTGAATCAATGTGTCTCTGGGCCATTGATTGTCAGATAGTAGTTTTAAGAACCCTCTATATATACTCTCATATTCGAATCTTCGCTCGCCATAGAAAGAGTTAAGAGATGAAATCAATTCGTACTTCAAGTACGTTGCAAGCATTGACATGGAATATTAAACTTGAGCTGACAACCAATGTAGTCTCATTAGTAGCCATCTCGACTTGACTCCAACAACTTCAATCGATCTTTATTGTGGAATAAATCTTTCGAACAAAAGCATTCGTACCTACATAACCTATGGCGCCACACATTATGCCTAGCGCCAAGCTAAATAAGGCCATATGTCCAAAGTAGAAGGCTGTTTGGAATAAACCGTACATTTTTGTCTTGAAAAAGAAGTAGTAAAACGAGTATAAATATACATAGAATGAAGTTGAAGCTCCTGTTAGGAATGAAGTCCATTGCCTTCAGGTTTCGAGTTGATTAAGTTGTGAGGATGATAATTCAATCGGGTGATAAGGTAATTAGATGAGTTAGATGGTGCTTGTTCACATTAAACATTGTATCAGCTTGTAGGTCGAGTAGATGAACGTATGGTCTTCGGTGCCACTCGAAGGATATTACTTACCATCTATAATCCTCTGCATTCAATAGGATGTAGGTGCAGACTATGGTTACGCAAACGGTTACTACTATTGCAATTAGAAACACTAATAACATGAAACCATACACATAGTAGATCTTGAAGGTCCAGAATGAGGTGAAGATAAAATACATTTCAATTGAAATTGAACCAAAGGGTAGAATGCCACCCAAGAGGATAATTACACTCGGTTCCATGTACCACTTCTTCTCTGGAATAGGTCTTGGAACCGAGCTGATGCTACAGGGGTAACTAGCTTGACCGTTTGTGTTTCGGCCAACTATTGTTCCCGCCAAATTTAGAGGAAGAATAACAAATAGGCAAATAGCTGATATAGAGACCATGGTTCCAAAGGGTATTGCACGTGACGCATGATAGTACATGGCGATAAAGTTGATCATAAATACGGTGCTGCAAACAATGCTGGGCAATAAGGCAGCAGATACCAGGCATTGTTTGATCCAATTGTTGCCCCTTAGTCTTGAATACAGACCTCCACCAGAATATCCGTTAACGAATGCTGTCAGTGCATAAGCATAGATACCGGTATTCAAAATCTCTCCTCGTTCGGTGTATAATTCGCCGACAATGGCCGAGATGATAACAATAAAGGATACAACGATCACCTGATAACCTGTACCCACTAAAGCACTCAGTAATAATGGATGCGAAGGTGGCCGAAATACGTCAGTGTGAATTTGCTTCCATCCATACTCATCGCCCAAATCTCGTTCTAAATCATCGAACTCATCACGTGAGTATCGAGCATAATCTCTACGCAGGGTCCTCATCAGAATCATACTAACTAAACCTACTAGGAATATCACCATCATGAATGAGTTGAATATCGAGAACCAATGAATCCTTGGTTTAAATACATTTGGATCGAGGTATTTGTCAAATCGATCTTGAAATTGTACATTCGATGGAACCCACTGGATCGTGTAGGTAAACTTAAGCTCTTGATTTGGCTCCAGAGGCTCCGGGTTGGCACTTGAGGAAACATTGACATCCACAATACGATCACCATTAATACCGATAGAAAAGTCACGATGCGTGTAGAGATAATAAGACTCTCTACCATCTCGATCTTGGCGCTTGTATTCACCAATCAAACCTTCTATTGGTAGGTCGTCAAGATACATTTGATAGGAGTATAGATTCTTTATAGCATACTTGAACGACTCATATCTTTCGTGTGTCAATTGAACGGAACAATAATTGTACGGTTCTGTTACATTCTCCTTGAACTTCATGTCGATACCACTAAACTCCAACTCTACTCCTTGGATCGCCTCGGCCATGGTCTCATGGTAGTGAGAAATCTCCGCCTTGGGTCCACGACAAAAGGGTAGGGAGAAGTAGTTATATGTTTCTTGATGGTTGACATACGGGCCGACAGTATTCATCCACAGCACAACCTCCTCGTGGTCCTCATATCTATGGGTATGCTCATCACA
Organism: Aculops lycopersici; assembly: GCA_015350385.1. Taxonomy (NCBI): domain Eukaryota; kingdom Metazoa; phylum Arthropoda; class Arachnida; order Trombidiformes; family Eriophyidae; genus Aculops; species Aculops lycopersici. Next base: position 2,522,962 of record WNKI01000003.1, on the reverse strand, counting down.
ATTAACGTGACGTATTAGATTATTTGTACCCACAACATAGATAAACAATATTAGGGTGATTGCTAATTTAATGGGGGTCATATGAGCGTGATTTCTTGTTACTCTTGGATGGACCATGTTGCAGGTGATTGAGGAAATATGATGCGCCATGTTTTTGCTTGTTGATGTCCAACTGAACCAGCGAGTTATGCTTTCGGCTCTATACATTTCTATATTATATTAAATATATCTAAATTGATTTTGGATGTAGTTTATATTATCGTGCGATTCCACTTTGTCTTGATGATTCCTAATAAATATTTTGCTTCATAAACATTATCATCCTTCGATAAAACTAATGACCCGACAAACTGTAAACGCCAGCCGGCTACTGTTGGCGTTGCTGACGCTTGTCCGATTTGAGATCTAAGTTTCGGGTGTCAACCAGCAAGTATTTGTCTCATAGATAATATTGGAAACAATTCATTTGATGATTAGTGGCAAACTTTTGTAGATAATTTGGAATAATTGTGATACGAATACCGAGAGCCGATGCGAATAAAAATTCTGGCGCATGGTTGACGCAGCTCAACTCATCTCGTCTTGCGTCCGCTTCGAATGCAGAAAATCTACTTGATTTTGGCCACACACACAACAGTCTGACAGCTACACTGTCAATATATAGAACATGTGTAGGGTGTTGTATTACCATCTGAACTTGTTGATCTACTCGACTGCTGCTGTCAAGTATGTCATCATTGTAACTCTTAATTGTACTTGCACAGTCGATCTACTAGAAGTCTAGAATCGGAAGCAATAAAAGATGTCCATATAAATAACTAAGCGAGTATTACTAAGATCACTGAACCCATCAATTCTAGAGCTGCCATTGAGGAGATCAGGTACTTCCGTTTTCGAGATTAATGCAATCAGAACTAAACTATGAGAATTTGAGATATTTGTCTCAGAACAAGTTTATTGTCATGTCGGAACAATTATATTTTCGCCAAGTTCCTCGATCCAAATGGTTCTATCTCGGTGAATGATTTGATCTTACCACATAAAGAGTGCCTTACGCTCCGCACTCAATCCAATGGTTGTTATTTCTAATTTCCGAGAGGACTCGTGAGTTCAATTAGATGTGTAGATATTGATTTTCAATATATAAGCTGGCAGAGATACTTAATTAGTGATATTGATTTTACATTTTGTCCACTTGTGAGGAGTCTTGCTCTTTCTGGACGCCTTGAATCTCATGATCCTGATGATCAAGCTTGTTGTTAGGTTTGATTGTGATTATGCTGGGTAAGTCCACCGCGGGGCTTGAGATTTTTCATCGCCTCCAACTCGGCTTAATCTTGACTGATGCGGCTGAATATCTCAAGCAAGTAGATAAAGAGTTGGATGATGTCGGTATAGAGGATGATTGCTCCTAGAATGTACTCTTCAGGTGATAGCTCACACTTGCGTCCTCCCATGATTAATTGGAGGTCGAATATAAGATATAGAGAGGCTAGTAGAGCTCCGCCGATGGCGAATATCAGTGATCCCCATTGGTGGTATCCCATTGATGCCAGTACAAGGGCTAGTATGGTCCCGATAACAGCGTGAGCCAAGCCTAACAAACACAAAGTGGTTCCGCAATTGGTCATATCAAATGAAGTGCTCTTTGCAAAGGCAGCGATTAGGAGGCAACTAATACCCGTTGCTATGAATGCAAATAGAACTACCTTGGTGTCGTAGCGGCATGATGTAATGGCGGCCACAAGACCATAGCCCATAGTTAGCACGGCTAGCAGTATGAAATTGGTTGGTGTTGATCGTCGGGCCGATTCAACGCAAACAAGTATCAGATAGCTGACGAAGAACACGGCAAAACCCAAAAACATCCAACCCTGAGCTCGAGCGAAATATAGCTTGGTGTCGTGATTCAACACAAAAGCTCCGATGAGGATTGAGGTGGCTATTAATTGAACAGTTAGAATTGAGTAAACCTTACTTATGAATGCTTGACGAATGGCTTTCTCTGCAAATAGACCGGATGGCTCGGCGGACCAAGCTGGTCCTTCACTGTAACCGCCAGTGAAGCCTTGATGCCCTCCCATGTTGAGATTCACCGAGGGGTTTTGTTGCGGGTAGCCGGGCTGTTGATAGCCTGGTTGGTTTGGATACATTTTGTTTGATGATTAATAATATTGGTTTATCTTATATTCTCATAAATGATATGACGATCACGAGTCAACAATAATAGTAATTTGTCTTGATATAACTTGTGTTTTGCAGTTATTTGATAGATTTGAGGGTTGATCTTAATATTTCTCTTCTTTTGTTCAAATTTGGACAAAAAGAGTTTCCTGTGGATCTCTTGAATCGGAACAACAATATTAAATAATTATTTCACTTAAATTAGGCTTATCTGATGCTGACAAGCTAGTAATAGTTAATAGAAATACTAGACAATTTCAAAATGTACCTGCAAATCCACAGAGATTTTGAATTTAGCATTTCACAGTAATTTCAACTCACACGACAATTCTTGTTTTGATGCTCCGCTACTCCGGGCCATTTGAATGGCTGCTTCGCTTGGAGGAATGGCTATGTCAAAGGTTTCATGAATTGTGTTGAGATATAAACTGTGTGACTAACATGAACGGACGCTCTGTGGTACACAACCTCGTTTGATTGTAAGAAGGCGTGCCGGGATTGCCCGACATCCTCATATAAATAGCCGCACGCGGCTCAATAAAGTTCAGTTGTACACCAACACTTGACAGGTTAACAGCCAAAACTCGCGAACCGCAAATGATACATGTTCCAAGTTTATAGTTTATGAGTATTACCCTCGAGAGTTATATTATTAGTGATCCAGTTTAGAAGTAATTTAGAGCCAGCGGCATAAAGAAAAAAAATGATGAGTGGAGAACCAGCCCAACAAGTCGTAGCAATGGCAGCGCCACAGTCAATATCAACTGCAGGAGTCCCAAAGTTGGTCGGTACAAACTTCGCAAGTTGGAAGGAAATGGTGATGATTGTTTTGAAACTGAAAGGAATCGCAAAGGCAATACGAGAAGACAATGTTGATGAAATCCAAGACCTTCAAGCTAAACTCGTCCTCTACGAGACCATGGACGAATCGCATCGATCTCAAGTAAGAGGCTGTGAGACGGCGAAGAAGATCCTAGAAAGATTGGAGCTTGTATATGCGGATACAAGCGCAGCAAATGTCTATCGTCTGCTACATAATTACTATAGATACAACAAGTCGCCAAGTGATTCCATGAGTGTCCATCTCGGAAAGATGGACGAGCTACGCAACCAACTAGCTGATTTGGGCCAGAAGCAGTCTGAGGAAGTTTACCAAGTAACCTTGATTGGTTCATTGCCACCTGAGTATGGCTCCATAATGGAGGTCTGGGAACTAACGCACAAGGACATGAGAACAACACCAAACCTGGTGGCTAGGCTTTTGAAGCGAGAGGAGGACCTAAAGCAATCGGGCGACGTAAGTCATGCACTCGTAACGAAAGCTGATCGAAATCCAGAATGGGATTCGCTTCCAATTGAAGAAAAGAAGAAGCGGTCAAAGTGTGCCAATTGTGGTGAGAAGGGCCACTGGTTTAGAGAGTGCACCAAGCCCAAGAAGAAGGAGAAAGCTGGAGATAAACAAAGTGGTAAGAGAGAGAGAGCCTTCGCTGCATCCGCGATGAAAGAGAAAGATGTGAGTAGCGATGAAGAGTCTGATGCAAGTGAAACTTGTTTCAAGGTGGGCTTGGGTAATGACAAGTTGAAATTGAAGTGGCTATCGGACAGTGCAGCGACGTCCCACTTTTGTAACCAATTGAAATGGTTTGTGGACTTCCAGGTGCAAGATGGCACTAAAACCGTTGAGGGCTGCGATGGGACACCACTACCAATACTAGGAATTGGATCAGTGAGGATTGTAGCTGAGACCTCCCAAGGAGAGGTTGTTAGCAAGTTAACAGGAGTCAACTATTGCCCAGGATTGACAACCAATTTGATTTACGTTGGCTCGGCAGCCGACCATGGGGTGACAACTACTTATGTGAAGGACAAATGTATCATGAAAATGAAAGGGAAAGTTATTGCCCAGGGTGAGAGACTAACTAGCAGGCTCTATATCTTGAAGATAAAGGTAGTCGAACCAGGAGTAGAGTCAGCCTATCTTGTTGGGGCCAACAAAACTCTTATGGATTACCACAAGGCACTGGGACATGCAAGTCGTGAGAAGATTATTAACTTGCTGAAGCATTCAGGTATCAATGTAGCTGACGCTGACCAAGAACTACAATGTGTAATTTGCGCCCAAAGCAAGGCCAAACGGGTTCCGCACCCAACGAGGGAGAGTGAGGACAAGCTGGGATCGCTTCACGTTGATCTTTCTGGCATCGTGAATAAAGACTCTGAACTGGAGATTAAGTATTACATGCTGGCTAAAGACAAGACTTCAGGTTACTCTTTCTCGTATCGCTGCAAAAACAAAGCTGAAGTTCCTAAGCTTTTGGCACAACTCTTCATTGACTTCGAAAATGTTGCTGGCTATCCCGCCACAGAGTTACATAGTGATAATGGAACTGAGTTTAAGAACAAAGCAGTAGAGATCATATGTCTGAAGGAGAGAGTCAAGCAATTTTTCTCATCACCTCGATGTCCACAACAAAACTGATTCGTGGAGAGAGAAATGAACATCACAACAACAATCGCAAGATCGATGCTTCTCGACTCTAAGGTGCCTAGTTGGAGATTGTGGCCTGAAGCTATTGATTGCGCCACCTACATAAGAAATCGACTCCCTAGTGGTAGCAGCCAGCTAACACCGTTTGAGAAACTGACAGGTAGAAAACCTGCATTGTCACATTTGATCAAGTTTGGCTTGGAGGTGCAGGTCTTGAGAAAAGGGGACTATCTGTCGAAATGGGATCCGAAAACGGAGCCAGGCTTCATAGTTGGGTACACCCAGAGGCGGAACACCTACAAAGTCTACTTACCAAAGAGAGACGTAGTAACAGAGTCATGCGATGTAATTATAGCGGAACATGCCAAGCAGTACGATTTAAATAGTCCAGCCGCTAATGATGAGGACGTAGTGAAACTGCAATACTTGATGCAACCAAACGCAACAACTGTGCAGGCCCCAGATGAGTCCCACAGAGAATTTGTTAGTAAA
>WNKI01000003.1:2445904-2501000 GCA_015350385.1 Aculops lycopersici | reverse complement strand
GAGAGAGAGAGAGGGACGAAACTCACCGCGGAGAGAGCTTGTCGTTAGATTTAGTGGCATAACATTGGACTGAACGATCACCCGTTTAGTATCGGAGCCTCTATGGATGGAAACACCGGAACCACAACCACTAGTGCAATCAGGTTCACGGTGAATCATAAAGACTCGTGGAATTGGCAAGCTTGTCAACTATATTGAGCTCGCTATTCTTCACGATTGACATCAACACTGGCTCGCTGAGTGTAGACGATGGTTCGACGATAGGGCAGTGGTACAATTGACCACCATGATTGTGCGACTTAGATAGCTGTAGCTATGAGCTACACATTATACTATGCGGCGCTTGCCCACCTCGATAGACATCAGTCGCCGCGGCTGTCGCCTCGACTGTGGACTAAAGCACCACGGCGAGCGCTTAGCGCAATCTCGAATAATCCAATTGGCAAACGGAATGGCCAAGCGTCGCGCCGAGACCTTGTTGTGAGCTTTGTGAGTTTTGTGCCATCGAGCCGCTTCCATGTAGCTTCACTCCGATGTTGTTATGCTTGCCCTACGCGCTGTTTCCCTTCCCCCTCGTCCCCATCTGGCTGTTACCTCAGCGGCACGTCTCGCTATCGAACTCTGGGCCATTTGCGCCTGTCTGCCAGCCAGCCATCTGGTTGTCGTAGGAGATAGCGTAATGCGCCTGGTAGGATTCGCTACAAGCAATGCGGCACCATGTTACTTATGCGAAATGATCTTGAATTTACTAGCCTTTTTAAACACTGTGTTTGATGAACTGTATCGGCGATTACGTCATCTAATCAACCCTTTCCGTTAGATTTTTAGGTGACATTGTAACTCAAGAAAATTTTCGACTAAAACTCGTGTAGCTAGGCCAACTGATGGACTTCAAAATGGACGCTCATGTTATGAGGACTAACACTATCTATAATATCTCCAGTCAACAATATGGATGATATGAGATATGATCACAAGGAGACTTCAGTGTTGGTGTTTGTATATTTCGCCAATCGAGACGTCAAGCTCACTCTACTATACATGTATCTACATGGCTCTTACCCATCGGAGCGCATGTATGATGGAGCGAACTTGGCAGAGCGAATTGTATCGGCGCTTTTGTGCTTTTCCAACTCGGCGCTTGTGTACGACGGTCGCCAATCGCTTCCTTCTCGTCTTGATTTCTCTACGGCCCGAAGCCGCGCTGGCTCCTCATCTCGTCGAGCTCGCGCAAAGATGGCGACGACTTGTCTGCGCTTTTGTGCCGATTGTTGTGGTTCAAAAGTTTTCGCTAACATTCGCTTGAGTCAAAGGAAAGCCCAAGGATAATGGCGACAGCACCCCCACAAAACTGGCCAACCGAGTGGAGGCTCAACTACATTGCAAGCTGCAATAGCACACTCTTGTAGTGTGATGGCACAATCATTGGTTGGTTCGATTGGCTTACATTGAATGAGAGGCAGACGGGCGGGCGCGTTGTGATGTGATTGCGATTGTGATTCTTACGAGTAACTCTGTGTTTGCAATGCAGAGGAAGGAACGCGCAAGGGAAAAAGTTCGTCAACGCGCAGAAGTTCGCCGAAAGTTCGCGCAGAAGTTCACCGGCCCCACAGCGAGCAAGTTGCTTCGGACTTGAGTGGCAGCAGCAGCGTTGGCGTAACTCTCGGCCTCTGCTATTGGCAAATCCGGCTAACAAGCGGACAGATAGACGGACAGACTGGCACAGGAATGGGTGCGCTGTGCGCTCTGGCCGTCGCCTCGGCTGACCGCGCATTGCGTCCATCGGATCCTTCTCCTCGGTAGCTATGTGTGCGGCCCCCTCGCGTTGCCGCCTCACAAGAGTTCGTGCTTGCGATGGTGGTGGTGGCGGCGGTGGTTGCTGCTGCTGTTGTTGTTGTAGGCTTTAGCAGTGATCTTGCGCTGTGCGTTTGATTCGTCAGCGTTGTCGTCGTCGTTTCTGCCTTTGCCTTTGGGTTTGTGGTGTTGCGGTGACCGTCGGTGTGCGCCGCTCGTCCAGCAGCTCGATCGCGCCAGCCGCCTGCTTGGCTGGCGGCTGCTTGTGTTAGCGCGTTTTGCGAGCCGCGACGCGCCAACCGGCAGGCCAAAGGCTGCAAGAGCGGCAACAAATACACACAAAACACAAGCGCACAGCACAAACAAGAGCCAATGGCGCGCCGCCGCGCAAAGAGCCCATTGGCCAGGCAGCCGGAGTGAAAAATTCGATTCGTCGTCAGCGCCACTGCGGCAGGAGTAACGTCGTCGTCGTCGCCGACGAGTCGACTTTATTCGCTTTCTTCCCTCTCTGCCGTTTTGTGTGTGTGTGTGTGTGTGTGCACGTCTGTCTGTCTCACTCTGACTCTCGCTCTGTTCTCTCCGCTCGCCCCTCGCTCCTCAGCTTGCTCGTCGCCATCGCGGCGATCGCTGCTGGTGTGACTGGCTCGCTGGCGTCGCTCTCCTTGCAGCCTCATTGTCGAATTTCTCTCTCTGTCTCAAGTAGGCTGCTGCCGTAGCCGCTTCAGCCAGCCTGCCAGCCAGCCAGCCACCAGAGGAGAGTTAGCTACGAGTGAATGTGTAGAGTGTGCTTCTGCTTCTCGCTTTGCCTGTATGCTACTACTGCTGCTGCTGGCGTCGTCGTCGTCGTCGTAGTAGTAGTCGTCGCTTGCTATCATCGTTGCTTGTAGGAGAGCAAGCAGGCAGCCGCAGCAGCAGCTCCAGGTTGTCAATTAGCAAATTCGAACTCTCCGCTCCTTTATTGTTCGATACCATTTTATCATCCTTCCTATTCTTTATTGTATTCAACCAAGTGCCACTAAATGAATTTGGCACTTTGGATAACTATTACGATAACTATCACTCGCCGGCCGGCATGTCGAATTATTTTCGGGTGAAGTGAAATTTTCATCTAAATTCTTCTAAACCAAAACATTGGCACGCCAGTCGCCAGCAAGAGAGACGCTTTTAGCATTCTGACGAAACTAAAACAGATACAACTACCACGATTACGACGACGACAACACAAGACAATAGTCATCAACGAGAAATAATCATTACAAGTTGATTTTTTAAATAATAAGACGTGCGAACAACAACAAGAGGCAGCTGTAACCAAAACTCAATACAATTATTCAATTCTCGTCAATCACTCAATCCCTCAGATATTATATCATATTATTATTATCATTATTATTATTATCATCATCATCACGTATCATCAAAGTTTGCACAACTAAATTGTGGGATCATCACAATTTTTTAAAAGACGGTAACAACATTCAAGTTTATTGAATTTAAGCTTCTATCAAAACAAAATTGTCTTATAATTTTATAAAGACAATACTGTCATTCAGTATCAATATCACTTCAAGACTAGACATACAGATCCGAATACCTACACTAAATGAGCGATAATCCAATGTATTGGCCGGGCCACCAGCGGCCGGCTTGGCATCAACAGTCTAGTGGCGGCGGTCCGCCACCGATGAACCATTATGGTGGGCACCCGGGTGCCCAAATGGGCGGCATGGTGCCACCACCGCCTCTCGGTCCGCCAGGTAGCGATCCAAATTCGGTTCAGGTGCAATCTTCAATTCCAGGCGGCCGGTCCACTGGAGGTCCGCAACAATCCCAACAGCAACCTGGAGGCCCGCAAGCATCGCAACAGCAGTCATCCATTTACACTACGATGATGCCGCCATCAAATCAATCCAACTCAACCCCAGGCGGCCCCTCTATTCGCCCGCCACCACAATCGCAACTTAATTCAACAAATTCTCATCTATCATCAGCCGCCTCATCAGCAACTCAACAAGGCATGCCACCAAGCGGACCTCATCAAACATCAATGCAACAGCAACCACCCACACACCCTCAATCTCATTACTCGCATCAGTATTCTTCGCTGGGCCCACCACCCTATTGGAACCCTGGCTCCATGAATTCTCAACCAACACCCGGTGGTGGACCCTCTGGGCCACCGCCGTCAGGTCCTGGTGTCCAATCTGCACCAGACCCTTATACCAGTGCATCGCCTCTAACAATGCCCAATGATTCGCGAGCTGGCCCCGGCATGTCGGCGGCAGCTACGTCAGCATTCCATAGCCCTAAGGATATGCAATCATCAAATGATCATATGATGTCTTACGATAGGCGAAGCGGGCCAATGTCCCAACAACATCCCTCCTCAATGATGTCATCTAGTGTCCCAAGCTCTACAGCTAGCAATCTCTCACCAAATCCAAGTAGCATGAGGGCCAACGTCGGCGGTTTACACAATCAGCCACCCTCGATGTCTCAACAGGCCTCGTCTTGGACTAACAGCTATTATGGAGCAACAACCAATCAATCGCCCTATGTTAATCCTTACATGCCATACGGAAGCGCTAGTATGCCAACAAATCATTCTTCAACATTGACACAGGCCCCAAGGCCGCCGCAAGCCATGACTCAAAAGATTCCAGTTAATGGAGCAGATAGAACGCGTGCAGTCTATCCCACACATTCTAACATGTACGGTCAGCCGCAACCGACTGCCAGCAGCACTAATGGCGGCTACTATGGCTACGATCCGTATTATAATCCAGTACCAAGTCAGCCACCGCCACCAACACCAACTGACCCGTATCTCAGTCATTCAAGTTCAGCAAGTTCACAGCATTGGTCATCACAAGCCACCGGCAACTCGATGATCAGCAATAGTTCAGCACCTCCGTCTGGCCCACCACCACCGCAAACAATCTTAAGAGCCCCTGGTTCCAATATTCATCCGCAGTCGCCATCTGCATCATCTACACTGCCATCCCTACCGGTGAGACCTCCGACACAACAGTCACAAACTCCTGATAGGAGTCCAGCTCCACCTCAGCATACGCCATCTTACCCAAGTCCGGGTCAAGCACCAAGCTCTGGGCCGAAGTCAACTTCAAATAGTCTGGCACAACTGGAACAGATGGTGATGCCCGGAAGTGGACCTAGCAATGCACCCTCAATGAAATCACCAACTCACAGATCATCCACAAGCTCGCCGAGCACAAATACGCAGCAACAAATGCAATATTCTTATAATTCGAGCGGCCAGGGGAGTTACTTTTCAAGCACAGGTTCCTCTGCACCTCCACCACCACTGCAAAGTAATTATTACTCTTCCTATGAATCTAGCGGTGTTGACGTCCCGAAGCCAAATTGGTCGGATCAGTCACCTGGCATGATGATGCCAGCCCCTGGGCCTGTCATGATGGATAGCAGCCAGAGTTATGGCCAATCAAGTTATGACGGGTCAAACTCCTATGGAGATTATGCCACCCTTTCAGCGCCCAACAACATTCAATCTCAGTATGGCGCGTCGAGTAGCACTGCTGAGCAACCAGCGGAAAAAAGTGATCCATACGCCATAGACTCTCAGACTTTCGACGACTATGATGATCAAACAACAGTATCGAAAACTAAGAAGAGTAGGGCCAAGAAAGGTGATGATTCCACAAAGAAAGAACGGAAACCACGGGCTTCGAAAGCGTCAAAAGCAGCTGCTACTGCAGCAGCAGCAGCCGCCGCCGCCGCGCCCGTTGAACCGCCTCAGTCGCCTGTTAAGACAAACTCGTCCGTACCAGAACAACAAAAGACCTCATCAACACCTATACCTCAAATAGTCGACCCGTCGCCTAGTCACGTGGTCGCATCCACATCTACCTACCCCAGTGCGGATCCAGCGAGTTCCACGTCAAAATCAATTTCAGAACCTCCACCAGCACCGTACAATCAGTATGATTCAAGCTCAAATGACCCTACTAAGGCAAGTTGGCAAGATCCAGCTCAAAGCACATCCTTGTTGAGCCATCCACCAGCACCAATGTTGACAGAGATGAGTAGTCATTCATCATACGTTTCACCTACATCCTATGATAACTCGAATTCATTTAGTGAGTATACAACCTTATCAGCGCCTCCAAAAGTTCCAGTCACAACTGATCAGCCTTTGGTCACCAGCGGTCCAATAGAAACAGTGGCAGTTGACAATAATGCCACACCAGACGAGGAGATTCAGTCTCAGCCGGAGAAGAATGATGAGCAACCAGCAGCCAACATCAAAACCAAAAAAGGAAGTTCTAAGAAAGGTGGTGATGAAGCAATCAAACGAGAGAGAAAGCCGCGCCCATCAAGGGCTAAAGGCGTGAATATTCCACCTACTTCTCCTCAAGATACATCTAGCATTCAAGATCCGAACACTACACCCACTGCCGAAGATACTGATCAAACAGCGCCGAGTTATCCAGCTGTTGATCAGGCCTCAGTACAGCCGCAAGGTCATGCAGAGGGTTTATACCCTGGATTCGAGGGCTCGAAGTATGATGAGTATCCAGGCACGAGCATAATCAAGCAACCCCAAACTGACGGTGACTCAACACTTCCCTCAGATGTCAATGATCCTCAAAACAACGAGTCAGTAGCCACGGAAGTGGGATCAGAGCCGTCAGCTTCAAAACCGAAAAAATCACGTGCTAAGCGAAGTGGAGATAGACCAAAGAGGGAGAAAAAACCTAAAGTGGCTAAGACGCCGTCCGGATCGCCAGTTGTCGAGCTCTCCACAAGCCCAACGAATGAATCCCAAGCTGATCTGTCGATTGCGGAGTCACAGGCGAGTCAACCGGCATCCGAGGGTACAACAAGCGAGGCTAAACCGAAAAGAGTTCGCGTTCGTGATCCAACCAAGAAAAAGCTGCCCAAGTTTGCGCTAAAGTTTGCCAAAACTAAGAAACGCAAGCGACTTGGTTCTTCGGACAATGATCAATCGGATCTAGAGAAAACACCACCACCATCGCCAGATGAGGCCGAATCTGGGGTCCAGAAGCGCAGATCAGCTCGTAATACTCGAAAATTGAAATACAACGAAGATATCGGTCTCGGGTTCAGTGAGAGCGATGATGATGACCAACCAGCTTCTAAACCCAAGAAGAAGTCTGCGACTACATCTACAAACGCAGACGGTGAAACTACGGCTGCTGAAGAAACTGTGATAATGGACGAGCCTACGGTCTTTGCAGCACCTGTAGAAGACACCATGGTCGTTGAGAAAATCATGACATCAAGAACAGGTAGGCGTGAGCTAGAACCAGAGCCAGGTGAGATTTTGCCCCCCGATGGTACGCATATTGATGTAGAAGAGTTCTATGTCAAGTACAAAAACCTTTCATACCTTCATTGTGATTGGCGAACTCTCGAGGAGCTTGAGAAAGGTGACCGACGCGTTGCGCAAAAGATAAAGCGTTGGAAGCAAAAGAAAGATAGCTCAAATGTATTCAGTTTCATGGACGAAGATCTGTTTGATCCACAATACTGCGAGGCTGATCGTATCCTTGCTGTCAATGAGGTTGAAGAAATGGTGCCGGATGAGGACGATGAGGATGAGGATAAGAATAATGATAAGGGCAAGGCTATTGCAATAGAGGGTCAAGATATCGAGAAATCCAGTATGGAAATTGATGAATCCCAAGCTAAAGTCAAACCTGAACAAAGTACTCAAGAGGCACCCATGGAAGTGGATGAGACTTCTAAGGACTCCAATAAAATTCCGGATGATGACAAGCTGGTATCGACCGCGGACGAGCCCGATACTAAGGCAGATGCCAAAGCAGACGAGAAAGTTATCAAGACTTCGACTGAAACAGAGGTCGCAGAGAAAGAAGACAACCCTGAATCAGCGCGCCCAGAGACCGACAAATTGGAGGTTACCAATGGCGAAGTTGACGAAGCTAAAACATCTGATCAACCTACAGCAGGGGCTGAAGATGATCCATCCAAAGAAGAAAGTAATGCCATTCAGATAGTCGATGAAGCTCCCACTAATGGACCAGTAGCTGAAGAAAATCAAGTTGAAAATCCGAGAAAAATGAAAAAGAAAATTTCTCGCCATTATCTGGTCAAGTGGAGAGGCCTGTCCTATGAAGATAGCACTTGGGAGTTGGAAGAAGTACTGGATCCTGACAAGATCAAGCAATTCGAACGGTTCAAGGATCCCCCACCGAAGTCTAAATGGAAAACCGTTAAGCGACCTAAACCAGACGAGTGGGTTAGGAAGGAACAGTCGCCAGTCTACAAAAACAACAACACACTTCGTGAATATCAACTAGAAGGCATCAACTGGTTATCTTTTTGTTGGCACCAGGGTCGTAATTGTATCCTCGCTGATGAAATGGGTCTAGGTAAAACAATCCAATCGATTGCATTTATTAATGAGATCTTTCAATATGGTATCTACGGACCATTCCTTATTATTGTACCGCTATCGACAGTCGGTAATTGGGCGAGAGAGTTTGAGACTTGGACTGATATGAATGTTATCACTTATCATGGCAGTTCCACTAGTAGGGAGATGCTAAAGGAATACGAAATGTTTTACAGAAACGAGGCGGGAAATCGTATCACCAACTACTACAAATTTCAGGTTATGATTACCACTTTTGAGATCATACTATCTGATTGTCTTGACCTCATGAAGATCCCATGGCGATGCTGTATTATCGACGAAGCTCATCGACTCAAGAATCGTAATTGCAAATTATTAGAAGGTCTGAGATTACTAAATATGGAACATAGAGTTTTGTTGACAGGTACACCGTTGCAAAATAACGTTGAAGAGTTGTTCAGTCTGCTCAATTTCCTAGAACCTACACAATTCTCATCAACTGAGCAATTTTTGCAAGAATTTGGAGATCTCAAGACAGAGGCTCAAGTAGACAAACTTAAGCTTATACTGAAACCTATGATGCTCAGAAGGTTGAAGGAAGACGTAGAAAAGACACTAGCTCCAAAAGAAGAGACCATCGTCGAGGTAGAGCTTACGAACATTCAGAAAAAATACTACAGAGCCATCCTAGAGAAGAATTTTTCATTTCTCTCTAAAGGTACCTCAAGTAACAACATGCCGAATCTAATGAACACCATGATGGAGCTCAGAAAGTGTTGCATCCACCCGTATCTCATCAACGGTGCCGAGGAGCAAATCTTGTATGAAGCAAAGCAGACCAAGTTGGCTGGAGGCGAGCCTATGAGCTCACAACAAGCTATGATCAACTCATCTGGTAAATTAGTCTTGATAGATAAGTTATTACCAAGACTGAGAGCTGATGGTCATAGAGTTCTAATATTCTCCCAGATGGTCCGCTGTTTGGATATTCTCGAAGATTATGTAACTCACAAGCATTACCCATACGAGAGAATCGATGGTCGAGTCAGGGGTAGCGAGAGACAACAAGCTATAGATCGATACTCTAAGCCAGGCTCCGATAGATTTGTGTTTTTACTATGCACACGGGCAGGAGGCTTGGGAATCAACTTGACAGCAGCCGATACAGTTATTATCTTCGATTCTGATTGGAATCCTCAGAACGATCTGCAAGCTCAAGCCCGTTGCCACAGGATTGGTCAATCCAAAGCGGTAAAGATTTATCGCCTGATCTGCAGAAACACTTATGAGCGTGAAATGTTTGACAAGGCTAGTCTGAAACTGGGTCTGGATAAAGCTGTCTTGCAGTCGATGAATACGCAGAAAGGTGGGCCAGGCGGTGTTGATGGTCAACTCACCAAGAAGGAGATCGAAGAATTGCTACGCAAAGGTGCATACGGAGCTCTTATGGATGATGACAACGCTGGGGATAAATTCTGTGAGGAAGATATTGATCAGATATTACAGAGACGCACTCAAGTCATCACCATCGACAACTCTGAAGCTAAAGGATCCACTTTCTCAAAGGCAACTTTCTCATCAAGCAATAATAGAGAAGACATCGAGTTGGATGATCCTAACTTCTGGGAAAAATGGGCCAAGAAAGCTAACATAGATTCGGATGATGCTCGAACTAAAGAGGAGCTCATTCAGCTGGCACCGAGACGTCGCACTCAAACCAAACGTTACGGAGCTGATGGTAACTTGATTGACATAAGCGATCTCGAGAGTAGTGAAGAGGATGAAGAGACAATATCTATGCGCACTCGTGGTGGCCGGAGTGGACGGAGCACCAAACCAACACCCGGCTCTGCGTCAAAGAGGAGCAAGCGCAACAAATACGGTGACTTCGATGAGGACTTGGCCACCGTTCATGACGGGGGTTATTGGTCTAAGAGCGACTGTCTTAAAGTTGAAACTGGCCTGTTGACTTATGGCTGGGGTCGTTGGGAGGAAATCATCGCAACTGGCAACTTCAAACGGCCTCTAACACCTGAGGACTGTGAATCGATATGCCGAGTCATCTTGTTGTACTGTCTCAATTCATACAAGGGTGACGAAAAGATCAAGAGTTCTGCTTGGGAGCTAATCCTTCCTCCCGAAAACTCGAGCAAGTCTGAATCAGATTCCGATGCAACTATTACCACTCGGGGTCGGAAACCAAAAACAGCGCCAATCCCAACTAAAAAGACTGTTGCTGAAGAAATAGCTGATGCAAAATGGACCAAAGAGGCAAAGAATGACCCATTGATAGCGCTCCCTGACGATCAGTATAGGAGGCATTTACAGCGTAACTGTAACAAGTGAGTATTGATTTGATATATTTTATTGATCGCTAACTTTTTATGATGAGAAAACCATGCTAATACTGAGGAACAAGCGTTCCAATGAGTAAAGAATTTACTTCTCAATCTAGCATGCTGAGGTATTTAGTTACAAGTTAACAACACAAATCCAAGAACCCCGAACTAATTCATTGCTATCCTTTACACAGGTTACTCATCCGCGTCAAGTTCTTACACTATCTCAGAAATGATATTTTGAGAGACCAAACTGACAAAATTCTTGCTGACTGTAACGTTAACGAAGTTGACTTATTGCCTTGTGCAGTTGATGGCGACTTACCTGCTAGCTGGTGGGATGACGAGGCCGACAAATCATTGTTAGTCGGAATCTTTAAGCACGGACATGACAGATTCAACTTGATTCGTCAAGACCCGAATCTATGCTTCTTACACCGCTGCGGCCCGCCCAACCAAGAAGATCTCATGAAAGAGTTGCTCCGGTCGAACAAGAATGCCGATTACTTCGACGATGATGTATACGGGAACTCTAGGGCTGTTGCTGCGCTGCTTAAAAGTTCAGTTGAAGGCGAAGTCTTGGATGGGATACTCAATAACGTTGTAAAAGACATTGGCGAGTCAAACAATGTCCCGACCACTGACATTCTAGATGAAAACAAGAACACAATCTTGAAGGCTCAAGATCAAGATGAAACCATGGAAAGTTGTGAGAATGGAGTATCTGAAATCCAAACCAAGATGGAGATTACGGACGATGAATCATCAATGAACGACACCTCAATTGATGCTACCATACAGGAGTCAGCGGACTTGAGTATTCCCGAGGTGGACTCTAATGACCTGATGCTGTTTCCATCTGCCAACGATCTCAATCAAAGATTCAGACGCCTAATTACTGCACACCAGAGAAACTCTAAGAAGCTTGAGATCAAAATGGCTCAAAAAGCTAGGGATGAACTCAAAAAGGAAAGAACAAGCAAGTTCGAGGCAGCTAAGAATGAGCGCGAGGAGAGAAAACGCTCATTGGCGCAGAAATGGTCTCGTCGAGAAGAAAGTGATTTTTCCAAGGCCGTATCCTTCTTTGGTGTCGAATATATGAGCGATAAGAAGAAGCACGATTGGAACAAATTCAGATCAATTGGCAAGCTGGACAAGAAGCTAGATGAAACGCTGGAGGAATATTACAAGGCTTTTGTCATCATGTGCAAGAAGGTTACATCCAAACCATTGACCAATGTCGAGGAGAAGTGTCCAATCAATGTTGAGGCTATACCAGAGGACAGAGCCTCTAAATGTCTATCGCGAATCGACTTCTTCTCCCGCATACGTGAGCAAACTATGACGCACCCGGAGCTCGATCAACGACTTCAATTGTGTCAGTCACAGTCCGACCTACCTGATTGGTGGGAGAATGGCAAGCATGACAAGGACCTTCTTATAGCAGCGTGCAAGCACGGTCTGTATCGTCTTGACTATAACCTCGCTCACGACTCCTCACTATCATTTGATGATGTTATTAAGCAGAAAGTTGAAGCCTTTTTTAAAGCACCGCCAACTTCTATCTTGATAGCCCTTGAGCAACTCCAAGAGTTATTGGATCGCAATGGAATAGAGTACATTAAGGATCTAGATCTTCATGACAACTCCGAAGATGTTAAGGGTGTCATTGAGTCGTTACTTGATGCCGTGGAGAACGAGGAATTGGACGGCACCAATGAGAAGGACAAATCTCTATTGCCTCAAACTCGTACACCACCAAAGAGCACTCGTAGCTCCGCTGCCCTATCAGGCTTTAGCTCAAGGCCATTGCCAAACATCTTATCGAGGCGGGGTGCCAACACACTTGTAAAGTCTGAGGAGAATTCCGGTACCACTAGTCTACGACTAACATCGAATGGAGACAACCTTAGATATGACGATCGTAGAGTGGTTGAGGTTACCCCAATATTGCCGGACAAGATGCCAGCGGAACTGAAAAAGACTCATGAAGCTGGTGAGGTAACGATTACAATCCAATCAGAGTCGGCTATGTTGCGTCTTGACGATCGTGATCCCATAATATTGTTCGGCGCAAGTCATCCAATCACCATCAAGATACGGTGGCCGAAAGACAAAGCCATCCAAACCCGACTGGATAATCTTATGCATTTGGTTGAGAACAACGAGTGGCCATCACCACCCAAGCCTTCGGTGCCAACTATAACCTTACCAAATCATCTAGCCCCAACCACTACAGCCCCATCGACTCCATTGAGTGTTACAACATCTCCGCCGAAGGGCGACAAGATGGATCAATCGTTGGGATCACCTAAGTCTGATGTCAGCGCTATTTCGTCTAAAACATCTAAACAGGAAACTAAGGAAGCCAACAGTGAAGTTGTATCAAGCTTGAGGGGCAAACGAGGTCGCCGCAAAACAAAGCCTGAACCTGCTCCCAAAGAACCTGAGCACCCAGTTGAAGACAGACAAGCGGCTGCCAAGTTACGTAACCTCCTATCTCAAGGCACAAGCTCCAACAATAAGAACTCCGACAGATCCTCGTCCAAGTTTGGCGGAAAGCAAGCACCTGGTTTGTCTTCACTTTTAGCACCCTCTAAGACGAGGCGTTCTGATGCTAACGCTGCAGCCGCTACTTCTGCTGCCGCAGCTGTTGCCACTGCAACTACCGCTCCAACTGCATCAACAGGCAGTATCAACACTCTTGGCACAAGCACCCTAACAGCAGGCATGCCCAATCAACGTCCAGATCTTGACTTAAAGAGCTTGCTCAATTTAAGTGCCCCCGGAATGGCAAACTTGTTGCCACAAATATTGGCGAACATGAAGCCTGAATTTCGTGATCTACTGTCTAATCCAGACTCGGCTCAAATGATCTTGAATTCATTATCCAGCATGACGGGCACGGGCGGACTCGGCACCAACTTGAGATCAAATGCAAACTTACCAATGACTAGCGGCCCATCGAATACTAGCCAGACAAGATCCTCATCAAAGAGCGGACCACCTCCGGCGCATAGCGGTGCCCCACCTTCAGCTCATGGTGGAAGTGGCGGCCAATCAGCTCGTGAGCTGAGGCGTAGCTTTCAACACCTGCGCGAAAACTCACCGCCATCCATCAACTTGAGATCGACTCGTGGCAAGGTGTCCATGCCCAGCACCGACACTTCAGCTCACCAGAAGCCCATGGAGATGGCTCATGGTAAGACCGCCGGAGGCGGGAGTGGTAGCACTAGCTCTACTTCGAAAAAGCGAGGGAGACCAAGTTCTAGAACCTCCGACTCACCTCCAGGTGGTGTATCTGCGGCTGACATACTTGACCTAAGCTCTCTACCGCCAAGTCTGAGGGGAGCTGCCGCTCTACAACGCGCAGCTAACGATTCTAGGTCTCGAAGAAATCGAGACCAAGGTGATGATAGCTTGGCCAACATTCTTACCAGGGCATCATCATCTGGCGGTACAACTTCCAAATCGAGTCCAAAATCATCATCCAAAGCCCATGGATCTAGCTCCCAAAAGTCTCAAGAACCGACATCACCCGACAAAGGAGTGCGAACAACTAGAGCTAGTAAGCGTATCGGTAGTCGCATAGATGCTCTGGCTCTGAATCTCCAAGCCAAAAGGATGCATAGATCGGATTCGCCTGGTTTATCGCCCACTCTTCCCAAAGATAGTCCGCAAGTTGCACATGGAAGTGTCAACAAACACTCTCAAGAACATAAGTCGAGAAGTCCCAAGGTGCCACCACCTGCAGCTCACTCAGGCTTTCACAAATCAAGCTCGTCGAGTCAAGAACAACAACAAACTGGGGCCAAACAGCACTCCACAACCTCAAGTCAATCTCATATTCCAACAACTACAACACCACTACCTCAGGCACAACCATCAACATCTCTTGGTCAGCAGCAACGTCAAGATCCGCTAGCGCAGTTGATGAATAACTCTGCCTCTCTTTTGGCAGGTCTCAATCCAGCCACGCTTGGTAATGCGGGTGACTTTATCAATCAATTATTGCGTAAGGCAGGATCAAATGATATGGTTAAGAATCTGATGAACGAACTTATCAAGAATCCCAGTCTAGCATTGGATCCCAATATACTGGGAGCACTAACAGCTTTACCAATGGCCAGTCAAGCCCTACCGGGCTTCCCGTTACCTACCTCAACTCCAACAATACCAACCTCTTTACCGCCAACATCAATGTCAAACCCTGGTAAGAACACTCCTGGCTCTTTGTTGAATGATTTCAAGCCACCATCAAGTGGTGGTAACTCGTCCTCTAAGCGATCACGTCATGACACGTCGAGCAGTAGGCACTCGAATATCGGCAGCCATGCTAATTTGACAAATGAAGGCAATCGGCGATCTTCATCGTCGTCCTCATCTGCAACCACGGCAACTACAGCAGTACCAACCACAGCACCAGGCGGAAATATGTTTTTCAGGAATGCTCAACAACAAGCTGCTAATGCAGCGCTAGCGAACTCGTTGATGAACTTAGCATCTCAGCCCAATAGTGCGGCAAATCCCTACAACAATTATACAAATCCACTAGCAAATCCATTCTTACCATTTGGCCTAGGCAATTTAGGATTGAATAATCCGTTGGGCATGGCTGGGCTTTTTCCAAATCTCTACCTGCCTGGATTTCAGACTCCTAACACAAGTCAGCAACAACAATCCTCAAATCAACAGTCTGGCAATCCAACAGATGGTCAAGCACCAAAGGATAAGAAGATGAGATATCCAAGAAAGTGAAACTACACTACACAACAAATTTTCATTAAACTCAACAATATTGACCTCTCTGTGAACAAAATATTCGATGGTGACATATTTTTTCTCAACTTAGTTTATTGTGTCTCGCTATAGTGAAAGATGTGCTCAAAATCTGATGGCATGGTTGACATGTTATTTGATGGACTCTTTCCGGCATTCGGACCAAGAGTTTGGAATTGCTGATTGGCTGCCTGTTGCTGATTGGCACCAACTGGAGACGGAGTTCTAGAACCGGTGCTCTTATTAGTTGAGGCTTCATGTGGACTCCTAGTTGAGGTGTTAGTATTAGCACCAGCTGGCGCGTAGGGGGTTTGTTTCTTATAAAGCGCATAGAGGAGTCTAGGGAATTGGCGGATATAGTTGGGTTCTTCTGATCTGATAAAATCCTTTGTATTGTTAATCACATGCCTCGAGCTATATGGTTGTGCATATTTGTTCGGACACATGGCAGTATATGTCGAGAGCGAATGGTCTATCGAAAAGCCATAAAATAGATGACTGTTCAGGTCGGATTACATCGCATAATGAGTTATTGGATGTCTAATTGTTGTTGGTGGTGTCAAAAATTAATTATTATTTTACCGTTTTTAGTCGCGTGCAGACGGTAGCACTCACACGCGCCTAGTGTACTCTGTTGTTCAGGTTGACTCCACTACAAGTGTCACTAGTGTTGCTTTGTTGCCGCGCACCTAGTTCATTTTCTGCACTGTTGCCGCATTACAGCGTGTATTACAGCTGCTAAAGTGCGAAGGGAATCAACTTTGGTGTTCATTTCACCTGCGTTGGACATTTCATTAGTCATATTTTGCATCAAATCTTTTAATCTAGATTATCCGCGCTTGCACTCGGTGAAGCCACAACTCTAATACAACGACAACTGCAAGCACAGTATCAATAGTGTGGCTCTCTTTGAAGAGGCACATATCATTGGAGGAGCGAAAAAAATTCAAGTTCAAAGCCAATCTAGCGCTCATCTACCTGTTCTAGCCAACTCCTGCTCGAATCTTAACCATCCTCCTACTTTCCATCTGTATGTTCTCGCTTCAACCAATACGATCAACTCCAAGTTGTCAACCGGTGAAAGTGGACACTATTAGGAGAAGCAACTACTGCATCTTTCGCGGTGGGCGCGACGACGGAGAAGAAGTTGCCAACGCCATATTTAAGCCATGCCACTTGCGAGACAAGTCCTCCAATTACTCACCGCAAATCTCGGCGAAGATGCAGTAGGAGCAACTACATTTAGAGTTAGTTTCGACCAAGTAAGCGACCAGAATGAGTGTCGCCGTGTCGTGGTTGCGGTTATGCTTGGTCTAGCGTGCAACGGCGCTTACGCTAGCAAGTAGGCGGGCGAGCAAACTGGAAACCTGCCGGTCGTTCGGCGGGTAGATAGACCGGCAAGTGGATGACGGACACATGTTTCGTCGTTGGTGTGTTGTGCAAGATTGGAGAGTGTCTGTTAGATTAAAGGTGAGCGACAACCGGCCTGGCGCTGCGCAAGTGAGAGTAAGTCGATCGACTTTCTATGGAACGAGAGAGGAAAAGGGAGAGAGAGAGAGAGAGAGGGAGAGAGGGAGCAAAAACACATGGACTTGCACCACCTTATCTAGCCTGTAGGTGGTTCTTGGCAGTTGCCGTCTAAGTATGGCCGCCGAGTTGACAACGACAACCGAGAACTACTCGAGTTGCCGACGCTGATACATTAGCCGTTTGTCGTTGCGTAATGGAGTTTCCTCAAGTTTACCACAGTCTGCGCTACTGTAGCCAGTCTGGTCGTTGCTCTAACCAATCGACTTTGTCGTCGTCGTAGGCAAGACGCCCGACTGGCGAGACTGCAACTAAACGGCAACGTCGACAGCCAAAGCAGCAAGCAAAGTTTAAGTTGGCTGGCTGGCTAGCTGAAGAATCGGTGGGCCGCCAACAATAAAGACAACTCTCACCACTAGAACAACATCTACAACGACAACTACAACAAACTGCCTCGATGTCGGCGACAACGACGGCGATACATATCAATGGACTGACTCAATAGCTGGCTGGCTGGCTGGCTCGCGTCTTTTGCTATTGGTCGTTGTCGTCATCTGCTTCGAGAACCAAGTACGATAATACAGAGACAGTCGCCAGGGACCGAATGTGAAATGGTGTGGTCACAACAGCACATCAACAACAACGACAACCGCAACCAGGGCTCCATTTCTCAACCACACCAAGAGCCAATACTGGCGATTGGCTTGCCATCACTCACTTGCTAGCTTGTCGGCCCGGCCTAGCTCGGCTTGACTTGACTTGACAAGCGAGAGAAAAAAAACTCGAGTCGAGCTTTCCTCTACTCAACGCACAGTCAGTGGTTGTGGCGGTGGGCGGGCGAGCGATGCGTAGTGTTTGCGAAAGTTTCGCGTGGCATCGAATGGGCCCAGCGGCCGGCTTTTGCGCGCAACTCAACGCTAGAGACTAGAGCCAGCGGCAAGCTGGCACCTCGAACGGAGCTCACGTAGGAGTGGCGATATAATTTTATTTCTCTCTGACGCAGTAATACGCGTTATTTATTGTGCGCTGCAGCTACATTTCATAAATTAGTGCGCCGCTCGCCAGCGGGGGAGGAGCAATCGAGGCCGGTGCAGTGCTCACTGCCGCCATCGTGGTCGTGTGTTTTCTCCCTCTCACTCTTCAATTAATGTAGGCTCGTCGACGATGTCGAATCGACGTCGAAGTTGTTTGTTGCGCTTTGTTGTTTTCTGGCCCCAGCACCAATGGAACCGATGTTACACCGAGCGGCAATCCATTGGTATGCGTACTGTTTGTTGCTCGTCGCCGAGCTGCTCGAGAGGCTCTTGCGTAATTTAGTGCGCGTCCTAGTGGCAGAATATTTTCCACACTAAAGCGGCGGCGGGCGGCACACGCGAATGAAATGGTACCCCTATTGCTATTGCTATCGCAGTTGTTGCTGCAGCCTGCAGCTCGATGGTTAAAGTCAATGCGACTAGCTCGCTCACTGTTCGCTTGCTGGCTTCCTTTCTCCCATCAAGTGCGGCCATCAACTAGCTGCAAGCCGTGCAAATGTCTGCGCGAATTTAGCCATGCAATGGGGCTATTGAGTGTAACACACTACTGTAAGCAAGAAATAGCAATGAATCCCGCGACTGTGTGGCACTCGGTTGTCGCTTCTGTATCTACTGTCGCCGGCACAGCCACTCAAACAAACTCGATTGCATCCAACAGCAAGCTAGCTGGACCGACTGGCTGGCTGTGCGCTTGCAGCTGTCCCCCAATCCAATCCAATCCCTCTGGCATACATTCTCATCGTAATCGTTGCTGTTAGTGTTAGAGTGCTGGTTACGCTGCCATTGCTGCTGCTATCGTTGTCGCTGTTGTTGTTGTTGTTGTTGTTGTTAGTGTTAGTGTTGTTAACCGCGCCAGCTTTCCCATTCTCGTTATCGTTTCTAATTCTCCACCGCATTCATTGTCAGCTTACAGAGTCGAGCGAGCGCAAGAATACCACTCGCTCACAAGCTCGACTCGCGCACATTCGTAGAACCATTTGTTTTGCCATTGCCTTCTGTACGGATAGCCGACGAGGGTTTTAATTCGCTGCACTGTAGCTGACGGCAGTCCATTTGCTTGGTGGCTCGCTTGCCATTCGCTCGCTCGCTGCAGCCACGAATGGCGGCGGCAACCTTCAAAAAGCGCAGAGTCTATGGGATTTCTTTGCACAAAACCACACTGGCCTGGATCTTGCCCTAATCTTGCGCTTGTTTTTTTTTCAATGTATTCCAGCTACACGGACTGCGGATCCGCTCACAGTGTGAGTCAATGGGCAAAGCAGTAAGCGGGCCAGCAACACACTGGCGGCGGTAGCTGAGGCAACAGCAACAGCAATTGCGATGGCGATAGCAGCAGCGAGTGAGAGGGAGAAAGCGAGAGAGGGAGAGAGGGAAAAGAGAGAGAGAGAGAGAGAGAGAGAGAGAGAGAGAGAGAGAAAGAGAGAGCTCGCGAGCGAGCGAACGAGAGAGTTGAGACCAACTCGACGGCCGCAACGACGACGAATACCAAGAGAGTGGTGGACGACGAGCACTTACGGCGACCGCGACGGCTAAAATGAAAATATTAAATAACACAGATTATTATTATCTCTTTATTATTGTTGTTGCGACAATTATCATCATTATTACTAACATTAACTAAGACTCTTAAATTCAATTAAATTTAAGAGACAATTTGTTAGCTCGCAACCATCGAATTGCTCGATTAATATTGGAATTTATATTCGCCCATTGGAGTGAAAATTTCTTCTCTCTTAATATTATCATCATATCGCCGTCAACACTTTTACCAGTTTATACATATGTATTCGCAGCACTAATATTAAGGACAAATATAAAAACATTATTATTATCATTATATTGAAGGCTCATCAATATAAATATCAGAGCTCATGACTACTCCAAATCAAGGACATCGATTTTAAGCTACATCTCAGGCGCAACGAAATTGTCTAATACTTGAGCTCTCGTCTAAATTATTATTATCATTATTAATATAACAAATTTTAACATGCTTTCTGACCGCAAAAACTCGGCAAATAACACGAAACTCACAGCCTCACCTCGCGCAAGCTTCCACAATAATTATAATTACTTCTATTGCTATCATAATTATCGCCATTGACCATTACAACAACAACCAAAACAACAACATCAGTACCAGTAACAACAACAAACCTCCCCGTGATTTTTTGGTTAGTTTAATGAACTGACATAAAATATTTCAGAATCATCAAGACTCTGGGCAAGACTTAGATGTGTGAGCTGAAATTTGCTATAATCAAAACATTTTGCATGAACTAAAATCGATTGTTTAAAATACCAAGCGATCAATATAGTTACAAAAAACACAGCATAGAGGAAGAAGCATTTGCAACCCAAAATTTCGCCACGCGAGGCGTCGGCGAGCCTCGAGTTTTCAACAAACAGTTATAAGTTATCAGAATCAATATCGAACCATCAAGTAACACCTTTCAGTCTACACGTATTTGGACGTTAGCACGTCACTGAAATTCTAAAAATGCATCACCAACAGCACTATCACCAGCCGCCAGCCCAGCCGCCGGAACAGCACATCCACCAGCCTGGTGTTCTAGGCGAAAATCATGATCATAATCAAATTTTGGAGCAAGTTATTGGCTTGGAAAACGATTTTAGTGATAACACGCACGCAACCTCCATGATGGAATCAGATACCATCTATACACCATCTATGGATCAACATCAACACCATCACCATCCTCCACAGCAACCGCTTCAGCAACAACAACAACAAGCATCGATGCCGACGGACTTAAATGCGCTTGCAAATGATGTTGCTGGATCGGGGGGACTTTGTAGCCTTGGCGATAGTAATCAACTATCGACCTCGTCTGAAGATTTGTTAAATCTCTTGCTAGAATTTGATCGAGAGCCATCAGCTATGCTCGGCATTGAGACCGATACTCAAGACGAAAAAGTTGGCATTGAAACCATCAGAAAACAACTAATGGGTTGTGAAGTGCAATCAGATCAACAAGAGCAACAGCATCATCATCAACAAGCTCAAACCACCAACAGTATGTCTTCAATTGTTAATCATCAAATGAATAGCTGTCAATCAAATCAACAACAAGCAAATATAACGCAACAACAACAACACCAGCAACAGTTAGTCTCTCAACAATCAACACCTGTTATACCTTCATCTATTCACCAGCAGCATCAACAGTTGCAACAAACCTCAATTCCCTCGACGTCGGCGTCGCAAATGAACCCGGATCAAAGCTTATTACATGGTTCGTACTCGAACGTTTCTATTAGCCCTGTGCCTATTTCATCATCCGGCCCATCACAGCAGCCACAGTACCACACGACACAGCAGCATCAACACGCTCCACGAATATCTCAATCAAATCCGATGTCTATTGTTAGCAACTCACCCTCACCATCTTGGCAACAGCCTCAACTATCACCTTACTCACCTCATGGCCAACAGCAGCAGCAACAACATAATAATAATACTAGGACTCCATCTCAGAGGCAGTCGCATCCCATGCATCAGAATCAAGCCCAGCAACATCAACTTCAGAATTTAGCTACCTCACCTCAAATGCAGCAGTTGCAACAACAAACACAACCTCTACAACAGAGAAGCCCAAGTCAATCTGTTTCGCCACCAGCCACCACTGAGCCATCATTGGTGGTTAAAAAGAATCCATTGTTGAATGCTCAATTGATAAACTCGCGGGCGCCTTCAATAACTCCAACAAGATTTGTGAATAGTCAACAAACGACAACCAGTGTATTGAATCAAAATCCTATATTGAATGCTAAATTATCTCAAAGTCCATTTGTTACTAATATTCCGGGAACTATTAGTAGCCCTGTCAATCCTAGTTTAGATCCTCAAGCTCGTTTCATGCCACAACCCCAACAACCAACTCCTCAGCAAAACCCGAATTTTAACTATGATATGACTCAACAACAACATCAGAATGCCCAGCAGCAGCGTACTTCGCAACAATCCGTGAATGTAACCCTATACGGGCATAGTGATCAACAACAGCATCAAACAACCAACCAGATATTCAGGAGTACATCTAATTTAGTTAATGATGGCGGGGGAGTTGACTCACTGAATGCGATGGGAAATACAAGTCCTAGCGGAAGATTGAGTCAACAGGTCAAGCAAGAGATAAGAAAGAAAGTGCAGCAACCTAAACAACAGCAGCATCAACCCACAAGCCTTTTAAAACAATTGCTATCAGATGACAACAAATGATAGTAATTAACAGGAGGAACAGGAATGAAGAATAGGAGAATCCAATCATTACCTCATTGTTAGTTTCATGAGCGAGCTTCAAGACCTATGGTAATTGGCTTGTTCTTTTACGTTTTAAATCAATTGTTATCAGCCCATGACAAGGCTCGTTAGGGAATGATATAAAATTATTAATATTATTATTCATTGACCATGGTCAAAACAACTACAATGTCGTCCTCATTGTCGTCTGCTTTATTTTGACAAAGTACATTCAACATTCTTTCGTGCATCTTTAGTTCTTTCAATTCATCAAAAAGTCCACCTTGAATATGGTCTCAAAGTCTGAGAGCTATCATCTCGTCAACAAAGTCTCAGACGAGAAATTAGTTGGGTTGATCAGGTTATGTCCAGAGAAAAGGGAGTACAGATTGAGGCTAGTCAATCCAGCTGACATCAAGATAGCGTTCTCAATCACAATAGACCCAGCGATGGCATGTGTGAAAATTCAACCCTCTTATGGCAAGATTAAACCTAGACACTTCGCAAATGTCATCATAAGCGACAACGAACAAGTCAATGAAACAATAACACAATCTAGACTCAAGTTGAATTACTATTGGAGAGACTTCAAACGATCAAAAAGTTTTGCAGTAAAGAGCCTTTTTATCGGCATTGAGCGAGAGTTTGAAAGACGAATTGAAACCAAAGCTGAAGGATATCGATGGTTAACAATGAGACTCATTAGATCCTCATTTCTAGCGATATTGATAATATACAACGTTATAATCATTAAAGTATGTCTATATAGTTGACAGTAGAGTATATTTGTGTACCAGATCTAAATTTGAGCTTTTGCACTTAATAACGTAGCAAACTTGAGTTCCCGAAATCGTTCTTATGACGATGTTCGCTTCTGAAGTCGAGATCTTGAGGGATACTTGTAAATATGTAGTTATGTAAAAGATTAGAGGTATTCAAACAAAATTGTCTCACTTGGCTTTAGTCGAAGTTTTCTTGGTTGCAACAACAACTGGTTCCTGTTTGGATTGCTCTCTCATGGACTCGACCTGCTTGTATTGATCGAGGCGATTGATCCATTTCTTCCAGTAGTTGTTAGCAACTTGCTCACTGTTCAAGTAATACACGGATGCCTTAGATCCGTCACTGTAAGCTACAATGACCAATCCTGATGATATGTTGCGATCAATTACATCTAATGGTATGGTCATGTCATTGTTAATAGCTCCACAATAGGCAGTCACCTGAATCGGATTGTCGTAGAGGCTCTCAACAGTCTTCTTTGGTTTTTCGGCAGTCTTGAAATCTATAACCACTAGCTCGTCCTCATAAAATGCAACGCAATCGATGATTCCACGATAGTTCATCTCCGGATGGGTGACTGTATGTTCAACAAGCCTAACATTTGAGATCTTTTCGTTTACCACATTTTCGATACTCTTCCATAAGTTTGACACAATCTCCTGCGACAACTCAACTGTCGGAGATCCTTGACCAAGAAGGTACTTGGCTAGAACAGCGTGAAGTGCCCTACCACGTTCGAATGTGTCAGCCTGGTACTTGTTGAACCCTTCAACTCCAAGCTTTTTGATCATTGACTCTTTCCATTTTTGAAGGATAAACTGGCTAGCCGCTGGCATGGTATCACTGAGGACTCGAGTAACAGAAGGAACTGAGGTTGTGCCGGCGGTTGATTTGGCAAATCTCGGTGCCGTCAAAGGAACTATGGGCTTTGGAACCAATTTTTTGAGAGTAGTTGGTGGTGGTTTCTTTGGATTTAGTATGGATGGCGGTCCGTTGGGTTTTGTTTC
This sequence comes from Aculops lycopersici, assembly GCA_015350385.1. Lineage (NCBI taxonomy): Eukaryota > Metazoa > Arthropoda > Arachnida > Trombidiformes > Eriophyidae > Aculops > Aculops lycopersici. The sequence goes on along the minus strand of WNKI01000003.1, from coordinate 2,477,091 downwards.
GATTGTGGATAGAGGCTTGGCTATCTGTGCTTGAGTAAGTTTGATAGATGATGGACCGAACGCTGGACCCCTCTTGACGATAAATGTTTTGCTAGGCCGCGGTCCCATATACAAGCTGAAAGCCTTCGTTTGCACTGCCTTGGGTAGCTTTGGCTTGCATATTCCCCTAAGAATACGGAGAGACCTCTCCGTAGTCCGAAGATGATTTAAGCTGAGTGTCATTTTGGCGATTTTCCTATGTATTCTTTGTCATTAAGTTGTATATTCATAACTTCTAGAAACTAACTCAAGGTGTGAAAGATTGAATGAAGATCCGCGCTTGCTACCGGAGGCAATAAAATTTAGGCCCTAAGCATCAAGTTCCCATCAAGAGTCGACTAAAAAGGCCATCGAAATTTAAATCATTGCAACTTGTATGCAATTGGCCGAGTAGGAAAGAGAGGAAAATCTTTCTTTGTTTTTATTGCTCGGTTTTTCCATGTGAGCTATATCAAGCCGGTTATCAACAGTCCGCTCAACCGTTGCGCCCATCCACATCGGGACACGCCCTTCGGGACAAACCCGAATTATACGTGCAACACATAATGAACACAAGTTGGTCGCTTTTTCCCACAGAAATAGAGAAATATACTTCAATTCACTGTATTACAGCTTCCCGAGATTGTGAGGCGGCCCGCTATCGTCTTGCACATTTTGATTCCAACAATGAAACGCGAGACTGTACAGTTTGAGCGACATTTGTATCCCGCGCCTTATGCGCCTATTCTGTGCAACCACTTTCAAAATAGAGGACACTTACCATGGTGTGCACTAGTAATTCGGGAGTTGACATCTATTGTAAGTTTATAGTATTTCTATTCAACTTACCATCCAACCTTGAAATATTGTAGTGAGGCTAGTCTCGCTACGACTCAACAAAAGCTCACAAATGGTCAAGGAGCCGGCCACAATGACGCCGAATGCAACAGGTAAACAGAACCGGACAGCAAGCTTTAGAAGTTTGATGAGCGTTCTGAAGCCTATTCGCGAATGGCTCAAGAATACGCCACCAGAATACAACAGTCCAGCTCCGGAAGAGTCTGACGATAGTGCATATTCTGGAGACACACAGGGTCACTTTACTCGAACTGCCACGGCTAGGATGTCTTTGCCCATAATGCAACACAACAAACTTCGCCGCCCGGTATATACGCAACTACAACGTCGAGGTCCACATCAGCAACCTAGATCCTTGGGTCACATATATCTGCAGCACAAGGGGGAAACCAAACAGGCCACACTACCAAACGAACTCACAGCCTTGGATACCATTCGAGCTTTATTTGTTTGCGCCTTTCCTCATATGCTCAGCATGGACTACATGTCCCAGCCGCATGTTAAAATTTACATTTACAATCCAAGTTGCAATATCTTCTACGAACTAGCGGACATAGAGGATGTGAAGCATGAATCAGTATTGCGCATACACCAGAGTGATCCCTTTCATTCGATGACTCTGCCTCTTCCATCGCCGCCGCCGCCCCCACCTGTTCAGCAACAAGTCGCCGCCTACCACAAGGCGCTCCCGTTACACTCGCAGCTCAATGGCTCAACTGGGAGTCAAATCTTTCAGCAGCAGCAACAACAAATCCACCACCAGTTTAACAATAATCACCACCAACAAGTAACATTTAATAATCAATCACAATTACAGCAACACCAGCAAGCTCACAGTATGCGCCTAACGCCACAACCAATATACCAACAGGTGCAGCCCATGATCCAGCAACACCACCAGCTCCTGACAAATCCCCAACTCCCTGTATTGCCACCACCAAAACCTAGGCGAATGATTCCCCAGAGTTACTCGCTCGCTCGGCTTAACCCACCGCCGCCTCAGTGATAACTAACAGCTTCGATCACCTGTTATTGTTTATTTAGTTAGTCTTCCTCAATGTTGTTGCCGAAGTGGAATAAATCACCTGTTCCAAGTTATCCGCGGCTAACTCGTGGTATTTGATTGATCTCATCCTCTGGCTTATTTGGCGCATCCTAACCTTAAGCTCCTTATTGGCCAACAAGGATTCGATTGAGCCCAGTAACTCTTGTTGTGTGCAATCATATGGATTTAACCTAATTCCGAAACCACATTCATCCAATCGTTGAGCTAAATCAAATTGATCCGCAAACATGGGCAGCGTTATCAAACCCGGTACACCAAAATAGAAGGCTTCAATGACTGAATTGTGGCCAGAATGTGTTATGAATAAATCAGATTTCCTCAAAACAGCCCGTTGATCAACAAAATTTTCGCCCCACATATTAGGGTACAACTTGATAAGTTTTCCTAATGGACCCATCGATATAATAAACTTATTTGGTGACTCACTCAAGAAGGTCAATAATCTGTTGATTAGTTGATAATCACAAGATGCCATGGTCCCCAGCGAGAAATAGATTAACTTTCCACCAAAGTTCAGCAGGTATCTAGGGATTTCAAATGTTTTTCGCCCTTTATCTCCGTTTCTTTTCTCTAGATCCTCGTTGATGCTATGCTCTAAGCGCAACCATTTATCGGGCAATGGTTTAACATTTGGTATCAGTGAGGGCCTCAGTTCGTCTGGTCCAAAGCAAATGTTCAGGTAAGGTGATGGAGTCCAAAGCCATAGGTCATTGTCCCAAACTTTTGCCCCCTTCTCGCGAGCAAAGTCTTTAACTGATTCCATCAGGCTGGCTTTGTTTGATCGCTCTACTTGCCTCCACTCGGGCGACATCTCGTCAGTAGGTAATCCAAAGGATGCAACAAGATTCTCGTTGTGATTAGCATACAGTACCAAGGTGAAGGCGGAAAAAACACGAACCCAAGGCCAATCTTGAATCTTTTGAATGCATGGAATCTCAACAGTATTATCAACCAACACCAACTTGGGCCTCAACTCGGCCAATTTTGCCTCAATAAAATCATGGTTCGCTTTGATATCTTGGAAAAACTTGTCGATAACTCCTCCAGTTCCGTATGTTGCCTTAGACGACGCAACAGGTCCCTGGCGGAATAGTTCTATAAGTGGCTGCATCTTTTCCAGCATGTGAGATGTATTATGTCCATCGTCTTCCTTTGATTTTCCAGTCTTTTCGGCTCGACAACTGACCAACTCAAATCCTAGGCCCTCAAGTTTCGTAGCCAAACCAGTCGGATAGACAGTCATTAGAACCACCCTGTGGCCACGTTTGTGTAGCTCGGCGCCAATCGAAATTATTGGATTGATATGACCATAGGCGTCCATGCAAAAAAAGACTATCGGTCTTTTGGTGGCAATTGGCATTTTGATTATCTTTTGCTCGCGTGGAACTTGAGCGAGGAAAATTCTGTGATAGCTTCAGTTAAGCTCGCTTGTCGAGGTGACTTACTGACCGAGAGACAAATTTTCAACTTGATTTAGTTCCAGGTGTAGGGGTGAAGTTGCACTTGCAAAAGCTCCACTCTTGCAGCGTCTTCGTGGTCGCAACTTGTCAGCACCACCACTACTTACTATGTCAAATGTAGTGAGATTAATCTTTGCAAAGTTGAGAAAGCTCCAGTTATATAAGTGAAATAGTATCTAAATCGATATCTATTTGGGTCATGGTGAGATACTATCATTTGATAACAAGTTGAAAAGAAGACGCTGGATGGGTGCACTGCTTCATGCAGCGTTAGCCTGATTGTGTCTTCAACAAGTGGTTGCAGTACTATTAACTGTAAATTGTGGTCACAAAACCGAACGGAACAAAACCAACCGGTCGCTTAATTGACTTTGATTGTACATTAGCTTCTCGTCTCTTGACAGTGATTAATTGCTTCCAATCGGATCTCACGTGATACCAGCTTTCACAATGAGATCGATTGATAAGTTTGACAACCAAAAGAAGGCGCTAGCTGCTCTATGTTTCCCAAAAACTCCTTTTAAGTGGGTCATGTACTAACCAAATTGGAAACTGCGTGATCGCTCATAAACTTCAACAATTGTTGAAATTGGCTGACAAGTTGCTCGAACAAACCAAGGTGATGAGCAGTAAACAGTAGCTATATTAAGCGAGGATCTGAGAACGATTGGATGTACAGTCAATGCTCCAGACGATTGGTAAATATTTACTCTACTGAGCTCGCGAGCTCTCGAGCTTTTGCCAAGGCAACAGTTGCTCGTGTGGCGCACTTGCTGTTGAAAGGAATGGAAAACACGGGACTCCAATTGGCGTGTAATCCTTGAATACCCATTCACAGGCACCATAGTTGTAATTTCCGGCCACCATAACAAACAACCAGACTCTTGTTGCCGTTTTTGCAGTTAGATGTATAGCTAACAACAACCAAGACGCCCGTCGGCCTCTCATGATTTAGCGAGCGTCGACTCTTTTTTCACACCACTCGATTGTTGGTGGTGGAGGCGGAGGAGGAGGAAAATTCAATGTAAACAAGAGCAGCAACTATACTGCAATAATCCTACGCTAGCAACCCGCTCATATTTCTAACCCATCGAGTTATTCCTGAAAGTTGCCACCGCTGGCGCCACTTTCAGCCTCATCCATCTATTTAGCTGCTCAATTGTTGTTTGCCGATTGAAAGAGAAAGATTGAATGCGCCTCGCTTCGGGATTGCGGCGAACGTCGGTGTTATTTCATGTGACGTAACGTCGAGTTGCCGAGTCCTTGGAATTGGAGGAGAAAACAATTCCATCGAGAGCAATGATGGATTCGCCTGCAGTACCCTGATTCGCTACAAATGGAATTGGTCTAATTGAGGGTAAACTGACCCCACTTTGTGTGATTTGCAGTCCATTTAATGTGGCGCGTTGTCCAGCAAAGCTGAACATTGGATGAATTGTGTTCATACTGCACGCCATTAACTTGATCTTGCCCACTAACAAGTTGGCTAGTGGCGCTACTACACAATGGCAAGCCAGGGGACAGCTCGCCGGTCGGCTGTTCACAAGACTTGCGTGTGTGTGTTATAAATATAAAACTTTAATTTCGTGGATCGCTCAAAGCAACTGATGAGCTACGGTGGTCTTGGCATTGGTAGCTTCTAGTTCCGAGTTACATGATCGAGATGCGAAGCAACTCGAGCGCAAGGCAATGGATAAGCTTGGTTTGGTTGAAGCCAAGTCAATTCGATTAAATACTTTTCAGATGTGACTCGCCGCTTTGCTAAATGATCCTGTCAGTGCATCACTATGTGTTTGCTACACTCATTGTTGGCGCTACTCTCGTGGTTGCAACTGTTTTTGATGTTGTTCGCATACAAACGTTATGTGCTGGCATCCACGGCCAGTGGCAGAGGTAGTGGTAGTGGCGGCGACGTCTGTGTATATCAGAGGGGCAGTTAATCAAAGTAAAGCGAGTGAGTTACCGGCCAGACAAGCCGGCGAGACAGCAACAGCGTCGGCGACAACAAGTGGCGGCGCCTCTCACGAGGGCGAGCAGTCAATTAATAGCGCCGAGGCCATTCGAGGCTTATAGAGTCTCAACGCGTCGACGCAATGCATTCACTACAGGCATTTGCACGACTGAATCCAACGACAACCTGTTGGTGCTTGCCTGCTCACTTACATGCCGGCTTGCCGACGGGCAGTTTTGTGGGATTGCACAGTTTGCACCCTGAAACTCGATCGCTCAGCAGCCGAGCGCCTTCCTATGACCGCCCTTCTCGCTCCCTATTTGCCCCATTCCATTCCATTCCATCTATTCTCTCGGTCGACGTAGAGTTTCGCCGTTGCGCTTTCCTCTTTGCAGTATACAGTTGCCACGGCTGCTAGATGGACACAGGAGTTAGTTGATAGAGTTCCAGCACCACATCGGCAACAAGTGGATTCATTAGGCTCTCATGTTACTCGCTATCTTGTTGCACTTGAAAGATCGAAATGGACTTTGCCGAGAGCCACTGAGACGCGCAGAAGAACGAAACTGTTTCGAACTTTGAGCGCTGTGAGTGTGATTCGGACTGACCACTCTACCTGTTGCTATCCCTCTCACGGCCAGACTTTATCGAGTAGACTACACAGCTAGCCACTTGCCTTGAAGGCGACCGCTTGCTGATCTTTCAAGCTCCAACTTTGCGTTAAGCTGCAGCGTTAAAACCCCTCGCCTCCAGTGAAGCCGCACATCAGAGACACGGCGATGCTAACTATGATTCAACAAGTGGTTCCGCTTGCGTCTCGTAGTCGTAGGACCCGTTGCTGCTCTTTTACGCCCGAGAAGTACAACCACCAACGAGCGGCTCCGCTTCCTCTGGTCCCGTCTATATGGATCTCTGTTTGCGCGTCTCCTACTGTAAATCCTAACGCTTGTGTGCAGCCGCTGCCGCCGCCGCCATCATCATCACCACCACCACCACCACCACCACCACCAATGCAGCCACCAAAATCACCGCAGCCACTTGTTGAGCCGGCAGACCAACTGGGGATTCACACGATGAGTCAGTGGAGAAAACTGACTTTTGCTGCACACTCTAAACGAATCGACCGAACCACCACCACTGGTCGACGCCACCACCACTGCCACCGTAGCCAATGCAGGTAACAGAGCTGTCGGCTCAGGTTGCGCAGATTAGCGCCGTTTGTTGTTGTGCACAGAAAAATGGCGGAAACTTCATTTGTTGTTGCGGTAGCTGTTGTTAAAGTTGCTGTTCCTGCAGTTAGAAACAAAGCGCGATAGCAACAGCAACAGCAATCACGAGTGAAGAGAAGCCTCAAGTTTGGAGCTGGCGCAAAGCTGACCACTCGAGAGGTGCACAGGCGTCGATTTCTCCGCACGGACAGACAAACGTGCATAGCAAGTGCAGCTTGGCCAATCTGAACAATTCGAACTTCTCGAACTATGCTCGCACAAATAGCAACAAGTTCAGTCGGCCGTTCCGCCTGCCAGAAGCACAGACTTGAGTCGTCCAGCGCGATTCCACTTGCGCGAGCGTTTAACGCGGCAGAAGCCGAGGAGCCTGTTGCTGTGTCGCTCGCTGTGTGTTTGTTGTTCTCCGTGCATCCATATCGCGGTCTGTATTCTAGCCAGCAACAGCGGCGTCCACTCTGCGGAATAGCTTGCATCGGCAAGCGGCACGCCTACTCTGTTCGATGTAAAGCTTTAGCTCGACTTTCGGACTTGGTATGCGAATCTCTGCGTTTGGTCGTGACCGCACAAAGATAATTTTAATCAAACCCAACTGTCCTCTCGTTCCCGGTCACTCGATACACCTTTCGTGAGTAGGTCCAAACAACAACCACTCTGCCTGTGTTGATGCTCCTGCTAATTCCAACACTACAACCACCGCAATCCAATGCACACACACTGTGCTGCCTTTGCTGCCGCTACCGCCGCCATCTCACTACTGCACCGTGCAGGCGGCTACCTCTCCTCTTCTTGGTCTCTCTGTATCCATGTTTTTCTCCATAGCAAATAGCAAAGAACACACACAAACAGTATTGAGTTGTGGCTAGAAATTTTGACGAATTATTATTATGCCAGAGTATTTCTATTAATTTCGGTACTATACAATAACTAATACTTACATTCTATTTATTTGATAAAAATTTATCACAATCTATCCTCATCAACATCAACCACGCTAGAGTTGCCATCGTCGTCGTCACTGCAACGAATTATCTTTGTCATCAGTGTCATCAAATACACTTGCAAACTAGCGCCACAAAGCGACATAGATTTAGGGAGAAACATTATTCACTACCCCCTCTCAAAAAGCCAAAACTAGCTACTATCCATTAAAGACTCCTCTCTACTGACTGCTCGATGGTGATCATCACACTAAATTGTTGCACTTGTATCATATTATATTGCAACAACAGCCATTGACACACCAAATTGAGCTTAACACTCTAACCAAGTCCGTCCAAATCTTGGTGATCGCCTAGACGCCGACTGCATAGATTCAGTTGAAGGCACAGTCATAATAATACTATATTATTAGCAACTTACTAATCGATGGCCACTCAAATCGATGATAATATTCAGTCCAGCTGACAGAGGCGCTACTGCTGCTTCTTCTGCCGCCGATCACATTGCAACAAAAACCACAACATTATCAACAAGTGTCTATGGAATTTCTGAGTGCATGACTATCACTAGCACCCCCAGTACTCAAGTTTCCCTAAAGTTTGGTTGAGACACAACGACAAACCAAAAACTAGACACACTCCCATTATTGCTCAAATTTTACTTAATTAATCATCTCAAGATCAGCTAGATTGCAAGGGAAAAGTTGTAACTTGTGAATATCTGGATTAGCTCCCAGATATCCCATTGTTTTTCCCTCTTTTCTCTGTGAAAGAGGTGAAGAGAAATCATTAATACTCCACATCCAACAAGTGACTTCGATTTTTTAAGGACACAATTGATTCAACACTCCTAATGTCAAGAGTAGAATTATCCAAATCTTAATGTAAGATACACCACAAAACAAACATACACTTAACTGAGGGTCTATAATTTGAATGATGCTAATGAACACATTGTAAATTATTATTAACTCAAGCAACAACTCAATACTAGCGTTAAGACATAGTAGAAACTACAAGCAACAACAAGATGGATAACAAAAATTCCACTTATAATGACTTGCTCAAGTCTATTGAGCATTGGAACGAATATCGAGTTCCAATCTTGAGGATTAGCCAGCCAGATAAGAACCTCAACTTCCAAGGTGCCATGCGATTCTATTTTCAGGATTCAGGCCAAAAAGTTGCAACAAAGTGCGTCAACGTTACAAGTGCTGATTCAACCAAAGAAGTTATCGATGTCCTAATAGAAAAGTTTAGACCCGATATGCGCATGCTGTCGGTGCCCGAATATGGTTTGTATGAGATACATGAGAATGGTGACGAGAGAAAGTTAGACTTGAACGAGCGTCCTTTATATGTGCAATTAGAATGGAACAAGGATGATCGAGAGGGTAGGTTCTTACTGAGACGAATGGACGAGAAGACTAGAGATTTAGCTGCCCAGACTGAGGAGCCGAGTTTGAAGAGGAAGTTGTCCAAGAAGGAAAAGAAGAAGCAAGATAAGTTGAAGAAACAACAACAGAAGGAGCAAGAGAAAGCAGATGCGGCTGCAAACAAGGCGGCTGCCAAGGGAAAGAATGGTATAGCTGAAAGGTTGTATAATGAACTACCAGAAACAAGCTTCACAAGATCTATTTCGAATCCCGAGGCTGTGATGAAAAGAAGACGTGCTCAGAAACTCGAAAAGCGTTTGCATGAATTTTCAGTCGATGGCGGTCAAGGCGCAGGTGGAACTTTGAGGATCTTTGGCGAGACTATCAACAAGGATGTCTCCTATAAGACTTTGTTACTGTCGACAAAGGACACCGCTGTCTCCGTGGTCAAACAAATCCTAGAGAAGTATGGTAAAGAAGACGAAGATCCACAGAATTATTGTCTTGTCCAGCTTATAGTTCCTCCATCTGCGGCCAGTGGTGACAACAACTCGGTCCATGACTTGAACACTTCCTCAGCTCTAAGAGAATCCATTCTAGACGACACCGACTGTCCATTATTGATCAATCAAACTCATGACCAATCTAAAGGTGTGTTAACTTTTCACATTCGCCATAAGCCAGCCGATTGGCACAAGAGAAAGAAGAAGAAACAGCCATTGAAGAATCAACAAAATCCTCTACATCCACTAGTTGTCCAGCAACTAAATCAACGAATCCAGATGAATGCCATAGGTAACCATGGCATGAACAACAATTCTGACCAATACCGTGATCAAAACAGCCCACAAAATAGCTCTCAAACAAGTGGTTCCTTGAGTCACGACATTAATAACCCACCTCCTCCACCATTTGAGACAGTTCATAGCATGCCAACAATGTTTCCACAACAAAACAACGGTAATCTGATGACTTATCAGCAGCCAATGAATCAACAGATGATTCATCCTCAGTCCATGTCCACCTCAACTTTGCCCAGAAGAATACCTGGGACTAATGGCCATGATATCGGCGGCACTATGCAAAGGCAAAATTACAACCACCAGAACATGATGGGCAACCATCAAAACAAGCAGTTCCAAGCAAACAAGATGATGCCCAACAGCCAATATCCTATTCAGCAACAAGTTATGCAACAGTACGCGCCGGCAACAGGTGCTAATGATCAAATTTTGCCGGCTCTCATCCAAGTCAAAGAGGATGTTGAAGATTTATTTCTCAGCAGAGTTATCACACACATCAAGCCCACTGACACAACCTTTAGGTTAGCGCCAACCTATGTTCTCTATATGGTATCCCGATATCGAGCATCAACACTATTCCATCCAGAACTACAAGCTCCAAAGAGAGCCGAACTCTTTGTGCCATTCACCAAGAAAATAGCGGCCATTATTAGAGAGGCGATAGAGATTCATGCTAGGGAGCCAACTTTTTTAGCATTTTGGTTAGCTAACTCATCAGATCTAAGTCATTTCTACAAGCAAGACAAGCATCTTTCGCATTTCACTATCGAGGCTCAAGAGATTCTGTACGAGAGTATCAAGGCTTCGTTCAAGTACTTATTGGCTTGTAAGCAACTAGAATTAGATCAAGTTTTGCATTCGTTTTTCGACAACCAAGACGAACACGATGGACCCATGATGACCAGATCAAACGCATCCAATGGCATGACTTCGAGTGTTAATCAGATATTGGATGTATTGAATGATACAATGTCCACTATGCGCAAGAATAGAGTGAACGCTGCGCTCACTATCCAAATCTTCTCGCATTTGTTCCATCACATCAGCAAATGGTTATTTGATAGACTGATTGGTTTCTATGATCGTCAGACAAACATGCTGACCGGTCAAGCCAACTTCGCTACTTATTGCAATAGAGCCTGGGGCGAGCGTTTAGGTGTGCGCCTCGCTATGATCAACAAGTGGGCCGAGAAGCAAGGACTTGAGCAGGCTGCCGAGTTTCATTTGGCTCGTGTTACTCAAATCACCCAGTTTTTGACCAAAGTATATCCGCCAAAGATCACACCCCTCGACGTGAAGGAAGCTTGCGATAGTTGCGACCGCCTAAATCCCGTTCAATTACGTGCCTTACTCCAGCGATATCAGCCAGACCCACAAAACTACTCCACCCTCAGTGCTATCATCCAACATATTCTTTACACAATGGACTACAGCTATATTGCAGGCGAGTATCCACTCGAGGAAGACTTCGAATTGAGGATTCCCTTTTTGATTCCTGACGACGGATATTCATCTGATATGATCCGTTACATACCACAAGGTTTGTTGGATTTCATTAGTTATTTATCTAAAATTCGAGTTAGAGATCAGGAGTTGTGCATATTCACCGTGCAGCCAACCTCGTCGGGCCATTGGACAGTCTATTTTAAGAACCACCAACCGGACATGCCGGACATAATAGTGATCCAACTGAGAAAGAAGAACAGCTCCATGGGCTTGAGTATCATTGCAGCTCAAGGAGTTGGCCAAGATCACCAAGGAATATACATCAAGAATGTTGTGAAAGATGGAGCTGCCGCATTGGATGGCAGATTGCAAGCTGGTGATCAATTGCTAGAAGTTGATGGTAATTCACTGCAAGATATTAATCAAGATATCGCAGCGCGACTTATGCAACAAACTGGTCCAGTGGTAACGTTAAAGATAGCAAAACAGGCTGCAATCTATCATCATCTCCTAGATATCATCAATAGAGTTCCAAGCGAGACTGTTGTCTCACCACAGGTGGGCGCTGGAGTTCCACCTTACGTTCCACCTGCCCCGCTTGAACCACCGCCTCCGATGCATCAGCAAATTCCCATTATGCATGATAGGGATTCTTTGGTAGTACAGCAACTACCGCAACAACAAATGGTTCATGGGCAGCAAACTGTTGATCGGAGCCAACAGCAACCGCTACCACCTTTGCCCACCTCAATGCACCCTATGGACATACACAGCCCACGAGTTGTCCAGTTCCAACAGCCAATCCAGCCACAACAACTTCATCACCAAACCCTCTCCAACACGCACCATATAGATCGCCTAGTGCAACCAATTGCTCAAGAACAACAACCACAACGACAGGTGCACTTCCAGCCACCACCACCGGCCGTCACATTCGAGGACCAACAAACCTCGCCGACTGTTGCAAACCCAACTTCGCCACTCAAGTCACCCAAAAAAGTTTCATGGGTTGACACCCAACCGCATCAGTCGCTTCACACCTTGATACCACCCTCGCCTCAACTCGCACCGTCGCCTGCACCTCAGATCCCCTCGCCATTACCTGAATCGCAGGCAAACATATCGGATCAGCAGCAACTGTTGCAGCATCGAGGCCAAAATGGAAGCGAATTGTTCCAAAAATACCCAAATCAAGTGTATGATAATGGCAACCTCCAGCCTCAAGAGCTTGGAACCAACGGGCATCAGATGCAACATCGAAGACCAAACTATGACGAAGATGATGACGACGACGACGACGACGAAGATGATGAAGATGACGACGACGAAGACGACGATGACGAGGGCCCCGATGTAGATCTAACCAGACAGAATAGTAATCAACAAATGGTAATATCGAACGGTCAAATGATTGACACCCAAAATGTGGTCAATAATAATAACAACATTAACTCACATGATGTTGACGATCATCAACAACAACAACATCAGATGACAGCAGCAAATGGAACCAGCCAACTGGACACCACAGCTGAGAGCCTAACGCTTGAGGATATTGACGAGGTTCTAAGTAGCAAGACTCACAATAATTGGCTTGAAGACTCTGCAGGTGTCATTGGAACTCAAGAGGTTTACAACGATCCAAGACAAAGAATAGTGAAAGCGAGGGAACAAACGAATGCCGACGTAAACATTGAGAAACTAAGCTTCCAGGAGAAACTGAAGATGTTCAATATCTCGGCTAAGAAATGATAATTCTTTATAATAAATCATCTCCTAATATGTATTTCTATTTGTGTTTAGTTTTTGGACATGACATTGGGACATTTAGGCAAATACAGAGATTGAAATATTTGCATGTGTTTAAAAATTTGATGATGATGTTGATACGCAATATAACTTTATATGTCCTTTAATTTTCCGTCATTTGTCTTCTACGTTGAGCCTCCTGGATTAGTTTGGCCATTTCAACATCATCGTCGATGGACTTGAGCCTCTCGCGACGCCAAGCTGCCCGGGTCTCCGGGTCCAAGGTTCTGAGCGTCAAACCACTTGCTGCAAGATTCTGATCACCGCCGCCTAGTGAGCCACCGCTCATGCCTCGCGGTCTTGCGATGGGGTTGTTGTCGTCATATTGGTTTAGGATCGAATCATTCGGTGATTCTGTTCCATCTCTCGCAATCAGGTGCGACGGTTTCGGCGGTTTTGGTGGCTTGGGTCCACTTGGCGAGGCTCGTCGCGGTTCAGTTTGCTGCTGCTGCTGCTTAGACTGCTGCTGCAGAAGTTGATGTTGATGCTGTTGTGGTTGTTGTTGCTGTTGAAGTGGCTGATTGTGTGTCTTCTGTAAATTGCTGCTCACCGAGCCAAAGGTTGGCCTTTGATAAGATTCAATCAACGAGGGTCGGTTTGACATATTCGAGGTGCTCGAAAACCAGCTGCCTAAAGGCGGCCTTAGGGGCATGTTTCTGAGAGCAGCTCCAATTGGATCGTCGTCGTCGCCGCGCGACACAACAATTCTGATGAAACGGTCGGTACCCTCAAGCATCAACATGATTCGATCCAAATCGATTCCTGTAACATCGGCGCCATTGATAGACAATAACCTATCGCCCACCTGTAGCTTGCCATCTCGTGACGCAATACTGTTTGGTTTGATCTGTGATATGACAATATTGGACCAATTTGATCTCGACTCGTTGTCATCAGTTCGATTCTCCAGCACTAAACCTAAGTCGTACTTGTAATCCTTGACGAGAGTTGTGTAAATGATATTCTTACTTGAGGAACTATCAAGCAAACTAGCTCCAGGTGGCAAAGTCGCCGACGTTGGCTTGGACTTTTCAGGTTCCTTCATCAGGAACGATCTTAAATTATGAACCGCTCCAGTTCCATTGCTTGTCTCTGTCTTGACTGGAATTGTGTAAGTTCTAGTGAATGTCGATGTCTTGTCCACAACTTTGGAACTTGTTGTGGTAATGACGCTCTCGTCTCGGGTAGGTTGAGTTTGATTTCCGGTGTACTGGTGGTCGATGTGACGATCGTTCTCCAAGTAAGCGTCATTTGGATCTCTCAGCACCCGCATTGTGAACTCAGCACAATCCGGCTTGACACGCTTGAAGATGTCCACTGCCTTGGGATGGGTGATACCTTTGTAAAAGATAATATTGTTTACCGCTAATATCTTGTCGCCATCCCTAACACCTGCCGCCTCGGCAGGGCCGCCGCGCGTAACTCGCGATACAAAGATACCCTCGTCATTGCCCTTATAAGGCGGAGTATCTTTGCCTCCAGCTATGCTCAAACCCAATCCAGGTTTGTGGTGAGGTAGTCGTCGGATTAGTATGTCGAGCAATTGGCACTTGTCGTCAATAGTTTGATGCTCAAGTTGATACTTTGAATCTCGGTCATCAACGTGCTTCAAGTTTTGCAATGTATCTCGGAATAATGATTGGTGTTGCTGAGCTTGTTGCGATGATGCTCCATTCTCTTGTACATATCTATTGCCTTGATTGATGTTGTTGTTACTCAAGTTATTCGTATCATAACTTGCATAGTGGTGATACTTTTCTGGTTGTTGGTACTCGCTAATCAACTTTTTAATCTCAGTTCTATCGTGACTTACGGAAGGAGGTATTTCGGGTAAACCATTAGATTCGTAATCGAGATGTTGCTGGTTGTATTGCATTGCTTGCGCTTGGTCTTGGTCGCCAAAGTCACCACCGTAGTTTTGGTGGCCAATGTGTTGCTGTTGGTTGTCAGCCAGTGAGAAACTAGCATTGTCGAGACCCTTTAGGCCAGATTCTTGTGGATTTGAGGTCGTCAAGAGTTTTGCATGTCGGGCCCTGAGTTCTCGTGGATGCGGTGTGTCGTGTCTAACAAAGTTTGCATCATTTGATAGCTCAATATCATCAATGACAACATTGTCAAATGTAACGGCAGCTTGCCGATTGGGGTCGTAATTTTCCTGATTCTCGCTTTGCATCATCAGCTGTTGGTGCTCGAGCTCATCCATCGCCTCGCTCTGTTGCGGCAGTAAGTAACAGGTGAGAACTTTTGTTCCATGATTCAACTCGTCGATTTGCAACCTAGGCAACGGTTGTGCCTGGTTCTTCGACAACCATAAGGCCTTCAAATTAAGTGCTGTTATACTTATGGGCAAATACTCCAGACGATTACCAGAAAAGTCCATAACAGTTGCCATCTCGAGTTGTCCAATTTCGGTTGGCAAATGAGTCAATATATTGTCGCGTAAAGATAGAATTCCAAGCCTCTTGAGATTTCCAATTTGAGGTGTTAACTCTTTGAGAAGGTTTCCGTCGATATTCATCGAGCGTAAGTTAGTAAGGTTACCAATTGTGGACGGTAGTTTCATAATTTGATTTGAAGTCAAGACCAATTCTTCTAATGCAGTGCAGCCGCCAATATTTGGATTCAGTTCAGATAGATAGTTATTGTCGGCTTTAAAGATGGTCAGGCACTTCATGTTTCTGATGCCATCTGGCAAACTTTGCAGATGATTCTCAGATAAATGTAAGTCAGTGAGTGATACTAATCCGCTTATTTCCTCGGGCAAATACTTGAGCCCATACTCTTGCTGTCCTAAATCTAGGCATTGCAAGTTTTCTAGGCGTCCAATTTTCGTTGGAACAGTCTCAAGTCGATTACCATCCACTAGAAGGTATTCCAATTTTGTTAGTCGCCCAATATCCTCAGGAAGCTGGCTAATCAAATTTCTCCCCACATCCAATTTCTTTAAACTCTCTAAGCTAGTTATACTAGCTGGCAAGGATTCGAGCTCATTCTCGCGTAACTCGAGAGATTCTAGATTCTTCAATAGACCAAAGTCCTCAGGTAAACTCTTAATTGGACAATAATTCAAGGTCAAGCAGGTTAAGTTCTTGAGTTGCACTAGGCCAGATGGTAAGTATTCAATATTATTTGCGCTGAAATCACAAATTTGTAAGCCACGTAAAAATTTGATTTGTTCTGGTATGGCAAGGATCTTGTTTCTACTACAATCTAATTCGACCAAGTTGACTAATTTCGCAATGTCAGGCGGTATATCTTGGATAGCATTATCGCTACAACTAAATCTCCTTAATCTTGTTAGCTTAAATACGTTTTCATTAAGTACAGTTAGCTTGTTAGCGTCGAGGAACAATTCTTCCAATGATCTTGAGTAGTTTTGAAAATTAGGCACATCTTCGAGGCTGCAATGGCTTTTATCGATAACTTCAATTTGCGGGTTGCACTTGAAAATACTAATGCACTTCATGATGGGGTTTGTTGAGTTTACTCTCTCAATATAATGATAAAATATCGCATGCGATAATAATTATGAGAATAATTTGATGATTATTGTCTGACAATAATAGATCGTTCCAAGAGTGAACGAGATTTTCTTGTTTGCTGTTGCTGTTGAAATATCTGGCTTGATTGAGTTGATTTGTGGTTGTTGTTGATCTTTTGCTAAATGTTATGAAGTAGAATAATCAACGATAATGATAACAATGAACTTATAAGGCCTTTGTTGTGATTGGGTTTGGTTGGTTGTTTTGTGGATGATAATGATAGTGCTTAAGTCAGCTTGTTTCAAATTTAGCTCATGTTGTCATTGTTTGTCTATTTTATTAAAATCTACCGAAAACGAAGTTCCACAGCTACATTTAGTCTCGGCAATGGGATTCTTGATTGAAAAGGAGCTTTTCATTAAGCTGTCGTCAAACTCGATAGCTGCTCCTTTCATATATGGCAAGATATCCTTGTTGATAACAACCTTGTATGCTTCCCTCTCAAAGACCAAATCTTCCTTTGGATCTATATTTTTGTCTTCAATCTCGAACATATAAGAGAAGCCAGAGCATCCACCAGTTTCAACATGTATTCTCAAATATTCCTCTTGTGGCTTAGTGAGGATTTGTTTCAATCTTTGCAAACAGGAATCCTTGATGGTAAATAATTGGCTATTACTGTTATTATTTTGATGTTGCTGTGATGCAATTGTTGATGCAAATCTAGCTGATGTTGTCGCTTCGATTGAGGCCAGGCGGCCGAGGGTTCTGAGTAATAGCATACCAATAATAATAATCACTTGATGTGAGTATGAGTAAGAATGAAAATTCAACACAATTAGTTTTCCCTCTGGCGGCCGCGTAAGGTGGCCAAGGTAGAATGACGGCAACAGGGATGACTGCAGCTTCTACGTTGATTTCTGCTGTGTTGGCTAGTTTCTCGGTATGCTTGGTTTGTGATTCCCTGTGTTATGTTAGGTTAGTGTGTGCGGCAAGGGCGGCGGCCGCCGCCTGTCTGCTGTTGCTTCTCTCTTTCTCGCTCGACGTTGCCTGCGGTGGCCGTGCAGGTGGATGGGATGGTGAGTGGCAGCACCGGCAGCGACCGCAGCAACAGTCACCTCTCTCCTCGGACTGCGGACAGGATTGGTGCCGCCCGTTTGTGGGCCGATGTAGGCGGCAACGGGCAGACCCGTGTGAACTTTTTCTCGGTACGTTGAAGTAAAAGCATGTGTTTTTGTTTTGTTATTCTGGTGGTTGCTAGAGGAAACCATATGATCTCTCTTTATTACAATCTAATCACCCATATAACTGACAACTAGTAATAATAATTATTCATTGTGAAAGCGATACTAACAGACAATCTATTCGTCAGCTATCATATCTAGAAAATACATTTTACTAGAATATATCTCAATTGTCCACTCCTCCCAACAAAAGTACAGGCGCCATGTCATCCACCCATCAGGCTCCCAAGCCCAAGATTCAGAAGGTTATGGTACAGCCCATCAACCTGATCTTTAGATTTCTCCAGAATAGATCCAGGATCCAGGTGTGGCTATCGGAAAACGTCAAAATGAGAATAGAGGGAGTGCTGATCGGGTTCGATGAGTATATGAATCTAGTCTTGGACGACGCTTGCGAGTATTACATCAAATCAAATGTTAAAAAATCTTTAGGTAGGATATTACTCAAGGGCGAGAACATAACATTGATTCAAGCTGCCCAGTCATAGATCGAGCGAAGAGGAAAAGATATACATACATAATGATTGTAAACTCATACAAGACCTCGATTATATCTATTGTATATAACTACTACATAGTGATGACATTTGGATTGTTGTTATTCCAAGCAAACCAATGCAACAGCAACAATCCCAACACCAAGAAGACTAAACCCAGTCGGCACCTCAAGATTGTCACCTTGGAGAATCCACCTTTTATGATGCGACTCAACGAATCGGATTTGAGTGAGGAAATCATAAGCAAGAATATCAGCCAGGGTTGGTATGGTTATTGTGTGGACTTTTTCGAGGAACTAATTAAACATTTACCCTACGAAGTAACTTATGAAATTTATCAAGTTGCTGATAACAAATTTGGCACCAAGTTTAAACATGTTAGTATTGAGCGAGTTAAGGGTCAGCCTCCAGTGAGAAAAGTCACCGAGGATTGGAATGGTCTGGTAGGTGATCTTGAGAAAAGGAAGGCAGATTTAGCCTTAGCGCCTTTGGCTGTGATGGCAGAGCGCGAGTTGGATATTGATTTTACAGTTCCATTCTACGATTTGATTGGAATCCAAATCCTTCTCAAGAAACCAGAGGTACCAAAAGACTGGTTCAAGTTTCTCACAGTTCTTGACAATGAGGTTTGGTTCTCTATAACAATCGCTTACCTCGTAACGTCATTTTTCATCTTTCTCTTCGATAGATTGAGTCCCTACAGTCATAAGAATTTGTCTCGTATCCAGAGACTTCGAGATAATCGCAAGAAGCATAGCAAAGAGGCTAGACAGAAGGCCAATGGCTTGCCATTGCCATTCGATGCGCCAACATTCAACGCTGATTGGAAAGACTCTATGTACGATTTCTCTGGCGGCCAATCCTTTGGACCTTTAACCAAATCTCTCAGATCAGATGTAGCTCACGATGGAGAGAAAAATAAACATGAAACTAGTTTCATGTCGAACATTTTAAGTTACCGTAAGGATTCGATTCATCCTGTCGAAGACTCAAATCGATTCGAATATCCACAAAAAGACCACCAGTCGGGCGATCACCAGCCAGGTATCAATCTTAGGAAGAGTCTAATATCTTGGGGCAACAGAGACGATGACTCGGAGAGTGATGTTGAGGATGGAAAACCGGATTTTGGCTTGCGAGATTCACTGTGGTTTTGTATAACTAGCTTGACACCTCAAGGTGGAGGCGAGGCGCCTCAGAATCTAAGTGGCCGCGTTGTAGCTGGAGCCTGGTGGTTGTTTTGTTTTATTGTTATCGCATCCTACACTGCAAATCTTGCCGCATTCTTGACTGTATCCCGATTGGACATTCCCATTGAATCGCTCGATGATTTGGCCAAACAATATCGAATCAAGTACGCACCTATCGATGGAACTGCCGAGAATGCTTACTTCGAGCGGATGGCTTACATCGAGGAAATCTTTTATAATGTATGGAAGCAAATGTCCCTCAATGACTCGTTAAGTGTGGCTGAGAGAGCCAAGTTTGCAGTTTGGGATTATCCAATTAGTGACAAGTACACTAAGATTTGGGCTCAAATCCAACAGGTGGGGATGCCGGAAAGCGTAGAAGCGGGTATAAGGCGAGCAAAAATGTCCACTCTAGAGGATGGATTTGCCCTGTTGGCTGATGCAAATTTGGTCAAGCATGCAGTGATGACTGATTGTAGCTTTAAGGCAGTCGGCGACGAGTTTAGTAGGAAACCGATTGCCTTAGGATTGAGGAAGGGCGACGAACAGCTCAAAGAGGACTTGAGTTATGCCATTTTGCAACTAATCAATCAGCGATACATGGAAGTTTTGCGTGAGAAGTGGTGGACAAATAATCCAAAGAGAGTCATATGCGATAGTAACGACGAATCCGAGGGAATCAGTATCGAGAACATCGGCGGTGTGTTTATTATAATTTTTGCCGGCGTCTTTCTATCGTTTTGTGTTTGGGCCATCGAGAGATTCGTGTACAGTGCAAAGATTGGAGTTTCGAAGGAGATCATGCAAAGACTTTGAAGGGAAAGCTTGAATTTTGATGTGTTCCAATAAACATCATCGCCATTGAGTGTTACTTTTTGGCAGATATGACTAGTCAATTGAATGAATACATGACTCGACATGTCACACTATACGGTTAAGTATTGCGTCTGTCATCTTGTTGTGGGACGTTTAGCAAACAAGTCGAATCTGAGTGCTAAAAATGGTGGGGGCACAAGTGGTCAAGGTGATCACCAGAAATGGCAAACTCTGCTTAATGTGCCTCAATGTTTGCTGTTAGCCAATTGATATCAAATCAAGAATCGAACTTAGACATGACAAGAGAGCCAATAGAGAGCTCGAGGCTAATAGGCCCTCGTGAGGCACAATGTTTAGATCTAGAGCAGAGATCGGGACGAAGTTGGAATTGATGGACTGAAAGATGAACTTAGAGCGGAAATTTGAGCGCCACTATCGGTAGCTTGACTCTAAGTAATGCGGCAATAAAACAAATTAATAAATTCACCAGGTAAAGTGTAATAGTTTGAAACAGTGGCGGCTCGATCGGGTAACCTCTGAAGCGGCTATGTCCGCATGATACAGCTGTAACAAAGGAAACAAGTGTCGATCGCTCATAGTGGCAGTGCGGCAAAACTCGATTGACATGCGCCGAGCTTTCCGACGTATAAGGCGACAGGTGGTGTCTCAAAAAATTTCATGCTGGAGCTCTCGTGGCGAGCACTTTGCGATTGCGTAGTACATGGGCACTCGCGAATCGCGTGAATAATCACGCTAACGCTTCTGTATCAATCCATTTGTGTGACATCTGAGCGAAATCAGATCCACTGTTGAGTTGAGCTGAACGGAGTTTAGTTGAGTCGACGGGTTTACGTAATTTCGCGTTTGTTGACCTTCGTCATGTGATTTCATTATCCTACATCGCCATTTGTAACCAACTAGTTCATGTTGTCGGTAAGTGTCACCACACACAATAAAACTAATTAGCAGGTAGAAGTCAAGGGCGTCACTAGGTGAGGGAGTATCAATTAGTGATTATGAGTTCACCTGCAAGTCGGAGCGTGACTGCTGCCAGTGGTCAGCTGCAACAGAGGCAAGTTTCCACCATACAAGATCAAAATGAGCATCACAAACGAACCCTCGAGGATATCGGCAGGAACAATCATATTGATAACAACAACAACAACAACAACAATATCAGTATTAGCAAACAAGATAGAGAAACAAATTTGAACGAGATGATTGACCAGGAGAAGGAACAAGGCTCAGGTACTCCCTCGAAGAACCACAAGCAATTTGTTGAGAAGAAGCGTCAGGATTCGCCTGACTCGGCGTGCGGTAGCACGAGCACCACAGTTTACTTGGATGATAGTGGAAATGGGCGCGCTAGCAAGACTGGCTCCTGTGGTAGCGAAACCAACGATGACGGATACAACAAGAGCCGGCCAGCGGCCGCAGCAACCACTGTCACCTTCCAAGAGGATCAAACGGAAGCTAACGATCGGAGCAATGTGAGGCAGAATGGCCACAACAAGAACTCGACAGGTGGTCACGGCGCCGGCGGCGACATTGGCGGTGGTAAATCGATTTGTAACAAGCCAGCTCGTCTCCTTCACGAGATTCGCGAGCCCCTAAAACTCAAGAACTTTAGCGAGGAGATTCGCGGCGCCATGGACGTGGAGCAATCGGTATGCCAGTCCGAGTTGCTATTGGATTGTCGGGAATCCTCGATTGAGGGCATAGTGGGCGCCATGTTGTTGCGGGTAAGTTCCTCTCGCTTGGATTCTATTGACATCTCAGAATCCATATTCAAGGTTGAACTTTTCCTTCAACTCCTCTCGATAAATATAAATGAAGATAGCAAACAAATGCACAGACAGACCCAATGCCTGACCTTCAACTCTCTTGATAAACACATACTACTTGATACCAACCTTGCAACTTCAACCGACCAACCAAACAAACAATCACAATGCAGGCTGTCGAAAATGAGCCCAAGCGGAAGGGGAACAACTACGACCTCAGGAGAGTTGCCGAGCAGGTGGCTAGGGAGATCTTTGTTCCCGGCTCATGTAAGTATTTCATCATTTGCAACGTTATATGCTTGCCTCTACTGCCACCTGTTCTCCGTAATACGATCCGGATCGAATCGATCCGGTTCGCCTCCGTTTGATTTGATTCGTTTGAATCTGATCTGCTTTGATACAAACAAATGGATTAGACTGCGAGGTCCAGTTAGTGGCCAATAGATCAAACAAAATGAAATGAGGCGGATAGAAACGAGAGGGTTAAAAAGCCCTCATGTTTGCCTCGATCGATTCCTCTCTAACCTTGAGACGAGCGTCTAGCCGCAGCTCAAGATTGCAGGTGAGGTCTGCATCCTGTGGGCATCACTCACCTGCAGCTGTGCGTCTCTCGACCGGATGATGGACGAGAAGTCGCTTGAGATTTGGATTGAGACTGAGACTGGGACTGAGTAGATATACTAACGTAAAAGAACCAACCACAACAAACCCTCATGTCAACTCAAAAACAAAACACCAACGACAAAAGCCATGCTGATGGCCCAAACAATCCAGGGTGTCGAACAGGAGCCACTTGTCGCGGGCCAGGATTTGGAGGCAGACCAATCGTGGTTGTGCGCACTGTGAGTATGGTTCACTGTTTACGACTCTCTATGGTCTGAATACAAAGTATCTTTGCATTTTTACCACACTGATCCGTCACGCTGATTTTCATTTAAGCAATACTAAATCCCCAACCCATTCCCAACCACTTGTCTCGTTGCTGGTCGGCGTCCACCGTCTCGACTGGTGGCGTTCTCTTTTGCCACTGACTTTTCCCCAATGGATCATGGAATTGAAATGCAACTCAACGGAATGCAACGTTATCCTACCTGCAGCTGCCAGTCTGCGCAAATCAAGCGCCGCCACATGACCATAGCGCGCTTCAGGGATCCCGTCAACATGGGCGTCAATGCGCACGAGGTGCGTCTCTTCGTGCTCAGCCTAACGCCCGTCGAGACCAAGGGCACCAAGGGGGCTCTAGAAACGGGCCGCACCTTTGCCACTCTGTTAGCCAGCGCGCCCTTCCGCTCCAAATTGCTGGCTGCCCGAGACGAGACCGAGTTCAAGACGTTGCTTGTGCTCGAGGCTCAGCAGCTTAGAGAGTCTTACCAGGAAAGCGATGGCAACGGTAACGGAAGTGGCTCTGTGGCCCGGGTAGCGAGCGAGCTGCCGCGGTTCAAGAATCGGCACAAGTATCTGTTTGACACCGCACTGCATATGTCAATCTCTCAGCTTACGTCGTCGTCATCCAAATCTCAGCATCGTGGAATGGTAGATGATAATAATAATAACCCCGCAAGCCAGAGCGTCTCAAGTTACGACATCTCGAGTGGCGCCGGTGACTCGAGTCCCGTTGTAACCTTCAACAAGAATCCCCGTACAAATCAACTATTCGAACTGATTATTTGCGACTCGTCGGCGGCGGCGGCGGCGGATAAGAAACAGAATGGCGCTAATGGATCATTAAATTTCAATGCCAACAACAAAGAATCTAATTCAAACTTCTCCAACAACGACAAGTCAACTAAGGATAAGACAAGTGGTAGGAAAAAGTCACTCTGTTCGCGCATTGAATTTGGTAAGGGTCTTTGGGAGGATTTGTGTCGTCGGATTCGCTTCTATCCAAGCGACTTTCTCGATGGCTTCATTGGACCACCAAGAACGTTGCAAAAAACTCTCGCAACCACATGGTTCCTCTACTTTGGTATCCTGTTGCCGACAATTGCATTTAGCTCTCTAAACACTCACCAAACTCACGGCCACATGGGCGACCTTCGGAAGGCAATCATTGGCCAGGCGATTGGAGGTCTGTGCTTTGCGTTGTTTGGTGGCCAACCACTTGTTATAATCATGACCACGGCCCCACTTTGCCTTTATACGAAAGGTGAGTTAAATTTGCTTCTCTTGAGTTGGTCTAAATTTCAACTCGCTTGTCTGCCAGTCAGTCACGCTCTAGTTTTCACAAGATTTCTTAATTTAATCTTGTTAGTAGTGAATTGGATCAAATGTAAACCCAACCTTTGGCTTCAACAAACACTATGAGACTTGCATACTAATGAACACACATTCTCTCTATCATTTACGCTCGCTATTTTTATCACAACACGCGACATACAAAACCATCCAACCACCTCATTGAACTAATCAAAAGTGATCCATCAAATGTGCATCGATTATGGGTTCCATTTTCCGGCGATGTACGCCGCCGTTGGCATTTGGAATGGAGTCTTTCTCACCATCTACTCGTTGTTTGGGTTTAGCAAACTAATGCGCTGGTGCACGCGAAGCACCGAGGAAATCTTTGCCCTCTTCATTGTGATTGCCTTTATCACAGATGCCGGCAAGGATTTGGCAAAGAGTGAGTTCATAGTTTTGTATCTATTTTCTTTTACATTTGAATTTGAAAAAGTTGACCTTGAAATTTATTTTCTATTTTCCGGAATTCCGCTAACCAACCCGATAATCTGCACCACCAAATAAAATGAACTAGATTTCCACAAAAACTACTACTCAGAGGCTTGCCAGAAGCTAGATTGGATGCAGGCCAATAACATGACTATAGCGACCGACACGCCCACCTCGGATCCCAACTCGGTGTGCCGTCGCGAGAGCAGCCTGCTCTTCACCTTGCTCATGTTGGGCACTCGTAAGTATTTCACAACCACGTGGCTGATATCAAAATCCGATTTCACCTGCTGGTCAGTCACTCGGTCATTCAATCAGAGTTTTGCAAACACCTGTTTGCTGATCAACTTGGCACTAACATTGGGCAACAAATTCTAATCTAATCTATCCGTTTACCGCCAAACTGCCACTATGATTTCTAACAGTCTGGCTATCCACTAGCCTCTACAGATTCAACAAGACGTAAGCTTATCATCATTGGGCTTATATTCATATATAGCCCATTATTCCGCTTTCAAAACTCGAGCTCGAGTTTATGGCACAAAATCGCGTCGCTCTAACACACGAATCCACACAACACACACCTATCTATCTACCTTCCAATCAAATCCAAAGGCCCTACCTGAGTCCCGGCAAGAGGCAACTGTTGGCCGACTACGCGCTGCCCACTGCCGTCATTATAATGAGCTTCTTTGGCTCCTACGTTTTCAGCGAAATCTACGGTGAGTTTTCTCTGTCTTCATTAATTATTAGCGCATATCTTGACCTAACCCCAAGAAGTTCTGTGAGTTTACGCGAAAAAGACGAGATCAAGTTACAGCAATAGCTAACTAATTTCTCGCTGATCATTCCTCAATTTCCGCTGCGACCCCTGTGTCCATCTGAAATCGAAATTGGGTTCAACTAAAACAGTGGAAAAGTTCCCGCCGGTCCAGGAGCTTCGATTTGAGCGAGCCCAAGTGGAGCTCTTGACTTTGAGCGGAATGCTCGTATCCCTTGGCTTGGGTTTCACCCTATCGCTGCTCTTTTTCATGGATCAAAACATTAGCGCTGCCATGGTGAATGCGCCGCAAAACAAGTAAGTGCTCGGCAATCCCCTCGACGACAAGTTTTCTATAAGAACCAATTTGCAATCTCTAGTCGATTGATTGATTTCGTTGCGTCCGCTGCCACTTTCTCATGACCCCGCAACTGACCTGAGTCCGAGCTTCATCACTCGATCTACTCTTACTTAATAAATCCCCCCCCCCCCTCAAAAAGACTCAAGAAGGGCTGCGCCTACCACTACGATCTTCTCGTTGTCGGCGTTCTTAATGGATTCCTCGCCTCCTTTGGCCTGCCCATGATGCACGGAGTCTTGCCCCACTCGCCTCTGCACGTTTTAAGTCTTAGCGACATCGAGGAACGCTTCGAGGAAGGTCACCTGAAGCAGGTGGTTACTAATTGTCGCGAAACGCGCGTCACCTCAATCGTGGCCCATCTCCTACTGGCCGCTAGTCTTCTATTGATTCCCTATCCCATCGCCTACATTCCACGTGCAGTTTTAAATGGACTCTTCCTCTTCATGGCTGTTAGCTCGTTGGATGGATTGCAAATTTTCGAACGAATCCTACTGTTTATAACGGAACAAAACAAGTATCCACCAAATCATTACATTCGTCGGTGTCCACAGCGAAAGATTCACCTATTCACCGGCATTCAGTTGATTCAACTGTTGGTCATGTGCCTGTTTGGCTTCTCGCCAATCAATGTAGTTGAGATGTTTTTTCCCGTTATCATTCTGCTAATGATTCCATTCAGACACAAGATTGTGCCCAAATATGTGGGCAAACGTTACCTGGAGGCTTTGGATGGAAAGCATTAATGGGGTGCATTGGTCATCATCGATATGATTGGTCATTTGTCTTTGGAGATTAACACTGACAAATGAGAGGGAAAAAAGTGAGACGTGATCCAATTCGTCGTCAAGTTTCAGTTGCTAATAATAATATAGTATTAAATACCAGAATGAAAACACTGTTGATTATAGATCGATATTAGCAAACATCCAGTCGTGGATAAAAATGCGAAAAGGATAGGAGTTAATCAACATGATCAGATGTAGTCATAAATGTAATATAAACAAACAAGTGAGTCTCTGTAGTTGGAAAATAATGATAATACTAATAGAAAGCAAAGCAATCTATGATCAACTGAACCAAGAGTTTATGGTCGAATTGGTCGAACTCGAATTGGAATTTTATCATCATAATGAACATTCAGTTCACGTCTTTAATCTTTCTTCACAGCAATTACCTTTTCTGCCAACTGGTCTCTCATTTTAGAGTCGCTTATCAATTGGCGACAATACTCATAATTAACCCAACCGTTCATCAGCGATACGCTTCCATATTGCGGCTCATACTTGTCCTCGGCCTCTTGAGAGACAGTATCGATTATTGACTTCAGACTGTTGACGTAACTCGAGCACTTTGTTAGCAAATTTGAAACCATAGATTTGATCGTAGACTCTCTCTCAGGACCACTCATTGCGGCTACCTGCTCGGGGTTCGCCAATTTGACTAGCGTCTCATAAATTGCACCTGGCGCCCTCTCATTGACGAGGCGGAAGTGAGCCAGGAACGGAGTGTAACCTGGCCAATAGGATTCGTATCCCAAAACGTTTGGTCCAATCGACGAGCTTAGCTCGTTGGCTAGAGTTTGTATCAGCTTTAAGTCATCCTGATTAATTTGAGCCAACTTTGTCTCAAAGTGCTTCGAGTTTACATGCTCCTTGGAGCCTAGTTTTTGAGCCTGACATTGAAGGCCAATTATGGCTGCGAAAGCGATTATTAATAATTTGAATGCCATTATAATCAATCTCTAAAGCTGGTTCAATTCATTTGTTTGCCGCAAGATTGAGGTGTAATAATCTGTTTTCCATCGCAATCATAAAACAAGACCCAGAAATTTTTGTCTATTTTTATCCATCAGAAGTTTTTCTCCTTGATGAGTCGACGAGACAACAGGTAGACGGTAGCGAGATACAAAACAAAGCGGCCTAATGGAAAAAAGCTATCGAAAGTTGAATGCACAGTCGCCACCTGTTGGCAGCTCTTGAGAACTTTTTCATCTTTCCGTCATTTTATTATGTTTTCATAATCATCGCGTTGGGCGACGATTCTTGTCAGTTGTTGTTGCTGTCGATTTGTTCAATAAACGTCTCAAATTTCTCCCGTGGATTATGCTCAGCCACCACCACCGGAAGTTGGTGGTTGCTGTGATTCTGGTGCTGTGGATGGCGATGAAGGTGGTGGTTGTGGTGCGGTGCAACATTTAAACAGGTGTGCTGGTGCTGATTGCTGTCTTCGTTTAAAACCGAGCGGCTTGATGTCGATGGGGAAGCGGAAGCGGAGGACGAGGTGGAGGCTCTCGACGAGGAGAAAACTATAACCTCGTCCTCGTGGCCACTTGTTGAGTTCGAGTTTGAGTTTGCTATTGAAGTTTGCTGCTTCTGGTGCTGTTGCTGCTCTTGCTGTCGTTCTCTCGCCTTCATTGCGTAATACTCCGATGGACTGCAACTCGGTGTTGGGACTTCGATGATGCGATTGAATTTATCATAATCGATTATTGTTTGCGCATAGCGACCAAATCCGTGCGTCATTACAATCGGCTCAAAACGGAAGCCCCATTTAACTTCGCTGGGCAGGTAGGAGCTGCGCACTTGAATCGACTGACCTGTTGACTCAACTGTTCCCTCTAAAACTGTTATAATTTCAAATTTAAATTTCATCAACTGCTCCGCGTTCAAATGATAAAATGGACTTGTTTCGTCGATTAAATGAACAATCGTTAGCGGCCAAATCAGGAGTAGGCTATTCTTTGAATCATCAATCTTGACATTAAGTTGATGGTGATAGAAGGGAATAATCTCCCCTTCTTCAGTGATCTTTTGGCTCACCAACGAAGCCCTCAATGTGGCGCCAATAATATGCGACTTACTTCTCACGTCGCCAACTCTAAACATGAGACACATTTTCCCCTGGCGCAAGCAAACGGTTGCATACTTGCTGTACATTATAGTTTGAGATCTTTTTGCTGGCCGCGAGAGTTTTGCAAAAACCATTCCAACAATGAGACACTCAACCACAACGCCAAAGATCAATTGAATACAAAAGATCACTATGGCACCTGGACACTCAACGCTGATTATGCGCGAGCCAAATCCTAGTGTCGATTGGGTTTCAATGCTAAACAGTAGAGCGGCCGGAAAGGAGTTTACATTAACGATGCACGGCGACCAACTTGGATCGTTGTTGTGCATTAAATCGTCATGGAAATACAATACTAGATACCAGATGCAGGCAAAGAATAGCCACGAGAACACAAAGCCAAAGGCGGCAAACATTAGATTATAACGCCACTTGATGTCGATCATTGTGGTGAATAGGTCGCGTACATATTGGCGCCTATCAATGTTGTCTATAAACAGATTAACAGTTCCATTTTTGGCCACTAATCTAGGTAAGGGTGCAGTTTTTCGCTTGCTATGCGTAACGGTTGTAATGGTGCCACCTACGCCGGCGACCGTAATTAGCGCCGGCGGAATCAGGGGCGACTCTTGACCGCCGCCACTCTTGCCGCCATTGCTACTTCCGCTTCTACTTTCATGATGATCCGTTTTGCTATCAAGTAGACGCTCCTGGTGCTGGTGCTGGTGCTGGTGCTGGTGCTGGTGCTGGTGCTGATGTTGATGTTGACGCTGCTGCCGATGGTCTAATAAGTCGAGTTGCGTTGGCGAAGGACTTGAGGTTGAGGTTGAGATTGAGCTCAGATTTGAGGTGAATGTTTGGTGCATTTTGATTCTTGACGATGGTTCTTGGAATTGATTTTGATGATTAAATTGTTATGGTGATCACGAATTACCTGTACCTGTGCTGTAGCATATAAACTAACGACACGTCCACATGAAGTAAAGCACGACAAAAAGTTGTTGTTTTGCCATCGGGTCGCGTGAAATCTCAAGAATTTTACGGCTTTTGTGTTTACTTTTCCTCGCGTAAAGATTTTCTTATTTTATTATGCTCAAATCCAAGACAACGTGCCTCCACCACCACTACCACTTGTTGTGTCTCGTCTGCTAGTGTTATTTCTGCCACTAATACTGCTGCTATCGCTAATGTTGCCAAGATTTACAATTTGTGATAACTCGATCTAGAGACAATGGAAATTCCGAAGTTTTGTCAAGATTGCTGCACTCTCGCCGATGAACTTGAGCTAGAAGTAGTGGTAATATTGTAATGTTACTAGCATTAGTATAGTAAGAGCAGCAGCAGCAGCAGCATCAAAAATCACTTGATGCTGCTGCATCAACCTGAAAACTTCTCACTCACTCACTCTTTTGCCTATGAGGTTGATGTCGTCGCTGTACAGCAACAAGTGTCGCTGATGCGTGCAACTGTCCCGAAATTGCTCCGTGTGAAATGCGTCATTTCAAACGGGAATTTACCTTAGACTAGGCCATGTGAATCGGGTTAAAATTTATAGCGATTTTGAAACATTCAACTGGCGTCAAGACAAACTGAAGCAACTCGCTCCAACTTGAACGATCTTCAAGCTTTCTTTTGGGCTTTCACAGGAAAAGCCCAAAAGAGCATCGATTGATCTTGAAAGCACAACAAGTGGTTTCTGGTGGTGATGTCGGCGCGAAAACAACTATAGCGACAACCACTCCTCTTGTTGTCTCTTGCAAAATCCATTAGCTTGTCGTCTAGTTTGTTGTTGCTGTTGCTGCTTTTGAGGTTCCGCTTCGGTGACTTACCGCGGCAAAAAACCACACAGCTATTATCATTATTATCATGTTATTTGATGGGGATAACTGAAATTCCAGTAGCTGAACTACAGCAGAAGCATCAAGTGCAAACACACACACACACACAAGACTTGCCTGGTGGCGAGAGTTACGGCAAGCGAAGCGAAAAGTGAGACCTGTCTACTCGCTAGAGAGACCTGTTGCCGCCCACTACAATGCGACAACAACCACCACCACCACCACTAGCTACTTGTTAGATCCGAATCGAGAGTATTTTTCGCCACTCAACGAGTCGCTAATATGGCTGATGGAACATGAGCAGCACCCGCAATGTCTGGAAACTACAACTACCTCGACAGCTGCCACCTGTTCAGTATACTAAATTATCGCTCACTTTGCCTCTCTTTCCTTTTCCTCTGAACAAGATTCAGAGGCACTTGTGATGGGATTTACGCGTCAACCACTTGTTGTGTTGTTGTCTTCGATGGCCAGGTAAACAAATGCAATAATTGAAACCAAAAATCTAGTGTAGGAACTTGTAAGTTTTTGTTTATTCTGGAGCCTCGATAAGTGAGCGAGTGAGTGGGCGATTGAGTCATCACTAGTAATTCGGGCTATAGATCCAAGGCAATTGCTCATTTCTTTCTCGAACACTTTCGCCAGACTTTCCAGTTCTCGTCTCTTTAACGAAATGATAATTTTCTTCTATTTGTTGGTTGGTTGGTTATGATTGAGCTTCTACTGTTTATCTCTCTCTCTCTC
>WNKI01000003.1:2421597-2445884 GCA_015350385.1 Aculops lycopersici | reverse complement strand
TTACGTTACGTTACGTTACGTTACGTTACGTTACGTTACGTTACGTTACGTTACGTTACGTTAGTTACGTTACGTTGTTGTTGTTGTTGTGTCGTTCTCTCTCTCTCTCTCTCTCTCTCTCTCTCTCTCTCTCTCTCTCTCTCTCTCTCTCTCTCTCTCTCTCTCTCTCTCTATCTGGTTCGGGTCGATTCAATTACATCGCATTCTCCTCTCAATTGTAAGTTAGAATTAATTAAATTTTACCGGTAATTTGTCCAAATTTATCTGTCCGTTTGTCCATTGGTCTTCCTCTCTCGCATTTCTCCTTTTATCTTCAATCTGCACAATGATACGTCGATGACGACGTCGGCCTGTTGAATATGATCTAATCGAATATGAATAAATAAAATTATTATTATTATTATTCCACATCAATTAACTGTCCCCGGGTTCTCTAGCACTCGTTTAAATGCACTCGCAAGATCATCGGGCAAATCAAATAATAGCTGATTGGCCGCAAACGCCTTACAAATAATCAATAAATCATCTACTTTAATGAGATCATCTTGTTGCGCAACAATAGTTAACGTTGAATTGCTGCCCATTTGATATAATAATCGTTGTAATTCAGTTAAAGAATTTCTTTGTCTTAATATAAACTTGGCAAACACTGGGAAAGTTATGGGCTGAGTTAAATTGTATTCCTTGACTACACTAGCCATTTTGTCAATCATTTCCCTAGTATAATATACATTTTGGCCTTCATAATTTTGGTCCACTAAATTGGTGGTTGCTGCAACCACCTGCTGTTGTTGTTGCTGATGCTTTGGCATCAATTTATTGCCAACGGCTATACCTGGCGGATGATGAGCTTGAATATGACTGTTGTTGCTTAAAATGGCCACTTTCTTATTGATATGCTGCGTGAAGGTATTTTGCTGGGAGTCCAATAATTTACTAGATGACAACAAGAGAGGAGTTTCGTCATAGAAGCCCATAAGTCTTCGCGATAGCAACATGTTATCCGGGTGCTGATGCGATCCACTTTGCAATTGAGAACTCAATCTACCAACACCTGTCGACGTGATTGAGCTTGACATTGAGGAGGTGGAAGTTTTCAGGAGCAATAGGTCACTTCCGGTTGGCGCCTCATCAACCTTGTTCATCTTAACCCTGGCCTCGGCAACGCAGTCGCTAATGTTCAAGTTGAGCGGTTGGTGCTGCTGTTGCAGTTGGTTGATCAGCTGATGGTAGCCACCTGTAGACGGCGACGAAGCAAGGGTCGTTGTATGGGCGCTTGTCGCACTGTTTAGAGTTTGAGATTTTCCTATTGATGGTGCACAAGAAGTTGCGGCAGCCGCAGCGGCCGCGGCGGCCAATACGAGGAAAGAGGATTTAGCCTCATGCTGGTGCTGCTGCTCCCTCTTCGTCTTCTCTGGGCTAATGGAACCTGTTGGATTTGGGGTAGTTGGTGGAGCTGTGGCCAAGTGAGAGCTGGACAATCTATTGACAGAGACGACCACCTGCGAGGTGGGCGACGGAGACCCGCTACTGCATCCGCTGCTCTCGCTCGTGGCCACTTCCGGTATCTTGACTGAACTCAATTGTTTCTCGATAATAGCATCGCTGTGCACCATTGTGTTCAGAATCTTGGGTACGGGATTGGGCGTGGCCCTATGTCTGTAATGGTCGGCGAGAATATCGAGTTCAAAGATGGGATCAGCCGCCGCTGCTGAGGCGGCCAATATTTGAAGACTATCGAAGGACTCGCGTCTGCTGGGCACTGGTTGCAGCCTAACTCTAGAAGGACTTGCGCTCTTTTGCAAAGCAACTTCACTTCCGGTTCCGTGCGGTTGGCACCAACCGATTGATATGATTGACCTAGGAAATCTCGCTCGACACAACATTAGAAAGGTCCAGGCATCAACAGGTTGGCTCGTGGACGGAGCTCCTCCCGCTGTCGTTGTGGGGTCATCCTCCCTGTCACTACAGCCGCCGTGGCCCATAATATTGGCTGCCAAGATCAGCGGTCCCCTGAGCCGCTCGGTGTGTCTTGTCAAAACTCTAAACGCCGGCTCGACGGCCCGCGTCGAGGTAAAGGTCAACTTGATGGCCTTTTGCTGTTGTCCGGTTTTGGTCACTTCCTGTAGCCAGCAATCGAGCGTCAGGTCGTCTTGCGTCTCAGCGTCGCGTGGTTGGTGATGAAGTGGCAGCTGCTGTGCGGTTGCTGTTTTTGTTACACCTGTTCGCTTGCTTGCAACAGGTGGCGCCATTATTGGCACCGGATACCGCGACATCTCGGCCAGAGAAATGTCGCCGCAAACCACTAGTTTGTTTGAGGCCAGTGCGGCGGCAAGCGCCACCCTCGAGTTGGCTCCATGCGACCAAGTGAGCGTCAGGCCGCTAAGCTGATGCACATCATGAGCAGCGCCCCCGGTAGGCGACCAACTAGTCAGAAGTCCGTCCATAAGAGACATTCGCGTTGGACTTCCGCCAATCGACGAAGTGGGCGACACTGAGGCGGGCGAAGCGATTGAATTAACGCCGCTTGAGATGCCCGACGATGATGACGAAGACGACGATGACGAGGAGGAGGAGGAGCAAAGGGAACTGGGCGATCCCGCACTTCCACCAACCCCGCTGACACCTGTTGCCGAGTTGGTCACCGTTAGTGTGGTTGTGGTCATTGTTTGAATATCAAGTTGATGCTGGTGGCGCATCACGTAGCTGGTTACGTGATCATTGTGTTGCTGATGGTTCACTAGTTTCCTCAGATGGTTATGTCCATCTATAAAATTGGAACTCTTGCCGCTGGAGGCCAGTGAGGCCAAAAGAGTAGTGGACTTGTGGTTTGTGTTTCTCTTTGTGTTGCCCTGTGGTCCCTTAAGCAATTGCTGCGATTCAACTTCCGGCCTCCTTTGTCTGCAAGCCGGCCGTTGAAATTCATGATTTTGCTGTGGTGGTTGAGATGGTGGCGGTGGTTGCTGTTGTGTTAAATGTTGCTGTTGCTGTTGTTGTTGTTGCTGCTGTTGTTGCTGTTGCTTGACACTTAGCATGTTGCTTTCAATTCAACTTGTAGATATAAAAATAATTATCGCTCAACTCAACTCTGCTGACAAGTTGACTTCGTGGCTTGGAAATCAATGCAAATTCATCCTTCTCCTTCTCTTCTCCTCTCTCCTCTTTCATGCAAATTTAATTAAAGTTAAAATTATCAACACACACACGCACACACAAAAGTTTGGAGAAAAATTTTACAGAAAAACTTGCCCAAAAGTCCCCGCCCCAAAAGCTAAACTCGCCGCTATTCCCGTTGCTTACGCTAGATCCCCTCCTGTCTCTAGCGCCTTGAACCTCCACTGAACAGCATCGACTCCTAATGGTTGGATGCGCGCTTAGCATAGCAGCCTCCAATGCTGCAGTAAAAGTTACGCAAAGTTTGTTGTTTGTTGCTGGTGTGATAGATAGTAGAAGTAATAAGCTAGCAGTTGGTAAGCTAGCTTGCTGCTGTTTGTGGTGTATGTGTTCGATGAACTAGATAGTGGCGCTTGAGTGTGTATTGCAAATTGCAATGAACTTACTGCCGCTCGTTTAACTGTAAGCGCCGGTGGCCATGCTGACTCAACGCAGCGCGCCGCTGATGAACTGCTGCCGGCCACTGCTCACTTGGCTATCGAGACCAAAAGAGCAGCAGGATCGGCGAGGGTGCCAGATGAGGAGCCAGCCAAAAGCCACAGGCTCCAGCACGAGGGCGCAGCGACAAATATCCTCTCTCACACACACAAGTATATTGCGGAAAAGCGCAACGCTAACACAATTGTTGCGCCTGGCGCCGCTGTTGTGTAACTCGCTCTCTGCGCGTTGCGCATAATTCACCCTCCAGCTAGCTTGCCAGCTTTGCCTCACACAATTTGCCTGTGTGCAAAGCAGAAACTGCGGCGGCAGTTGAAAAGCTAGCAGATGGCTTGCTGTTGGGAATCCGTTAAGTTTAGCTCAGTTTAACAACCGAATCCCCGCTTGCCATTTGACTGCCTCGTCGCTGCAGAATCCGCCGAAGCAAATGGGGAATCAAGTTTGAGGTTGATGAACTTTCATCGCTTCGGCTTGTCGTCGTCGTCAACGTTGTTGTTGTTGTTGTTGTGACGATCGTGGTCCAAGAGGCAAGACCGTTAGTTCTACTCTCGATTCTACTCACTCGTCATTTCGTTTTTGTTTTGCTGCTCATGTTTTCCTCGTTGCGCTTTTGGGCATAGCATAGCAATAGCCACTGAGCGATGAAAACAATGAGCCTGAGGTAATTTTTTGTCTTCTCTAGCTGTCGCTAGCTAGCTATCCACAGCAGATAATCAGTCTCATGAGTTGCACCTGAAAACGCGAGTCGAGTTTTTGTTGCATTACTATTGTTGTCATATCTAAAAACAAAACGCTTGAAACTCGCGTCTGGGTGATTGATCACTAGCCGACTGTTAAGTTGGCGCCCAAAAAGAGCGAGAAAATTAGAGTTTCCCGGGGCCCCCAAGAGATTGAGCTGCTTGTTAGTCGGATTTCTTTGCTTTAACTCTGTGCCTAATATCTCTAAAAATTAGGCTAACTACCTCAATTTACAACGCGCGACTAGCGACGTCAGCAAAGTCTCCACCGTTGCCGCCTCACGATTGCCGCTCTGCCGACTCTATTATTATCGCCATTATATTTGTTATCTAGCAAGAGCAACAAGTTTATTAAACTTTTCGTCCGTCGATTAATGAACTCGCCCATTAGCAGTGGTTATGTTGGCGAAGGCGATCTCTCATCAAGTGAGCAACCAGCGTGATGATTAACCGGAATTACTTGATCTATTTAGCAGAATTAACCGCTATGAGCTAGTGGTTTATTGTGATCCCAGATGAGAGGGAAAAAATCTACCAATTTGAATGACGAAAGTTCAAAGTTCGCCTCATCATCTTGATTCTAGCTGCTCATTTGGTTGCTCGGCTCGCCAATTGTTGGGTTCATTTTGACTCTTCGCTAGGTTAGATCAAATCTAGGGGAAGAAATTTGCCTTTGTGCAAAAGTGTCTGCGATCGATTGCGCAACAGCAACATCAACAACAGCAGCAACCACTTGTTGCTTGGACCGCTCCTTCCGCGCTGCCATCGCGCGAATAAGCAAACAAACAAACATTGAGTGCTGCCACCACGACGAGTCGCCATCGAATGGTAAATAAACCTCACCAAAAGCTCGTTTTGCTGTGTCTCTAGTTTGCAAACACGGAAGTCGAGCTAACAGGCGAGAGAGGGAGAGAGTCCGCTAATTAGCAAGAATAAAAGCTCACGCACCCTGAGAGTAGTGCACCTGGAGCGGCAACCGGAAGTGTTTGATGCGTTATCAAGGATATAGTTTCGGTTCACTTGTGGCTCTTCGTGTCACATTGACTTTAACTACGCCAGTATTACACAAATAACGTTGGTGGGGTCGCTCAATCAATCACAATCAAAGTTGTTGCCATGCGGATGATCACCCGGTCCCCTCACCTGGAGGTCGAAAATCGGCCGAGAGTTTTCCATTGTTTCTAACCTCTTCACCATCTCCACTAGAAGCTAACAGGTGGCGCTCTGGATTGGAGGCGGCTCGCCAAAACTAACCGGCCAGCCGACTGTCAGCTGCTGATGGGAGATTGTGATGACGGCGGCGACCCCTAGCGGTCATTTCAATGACTCCACTTGATGAACTCGCCATGTAATCCGATCTCTTTTCTAGCTCATTGAGTTCGTTAATCGAGTTATCGTTACTGTTGCTTCAGTCTCACGCAAACGAACATCGCTGTCGTTGTTGCCACCAACAAAGAATTTAGACACAAGAGAAGAGAAAAGGAGAGTAGAAGGCGAGCAACGTGACAAAATTGAATTGCTGGCCAAACAAGAGAAAGAAGGAGCAGCAACCGAGAGAGTGGCCGCCCAACGCTGGCGAGTTCATTAACATCGCACAACCAATTGACTCTCCGATAAACTCGAGAGTAATTCGAGCCTTTTCACTTCTTTAGCTCGTTTTTGTTTTCACAAGTTTTCGCCTTTGATGTCTGGTTGTCGCGCGTGAGTTTAGCGAGCGAGTGGTTTATATGAAATGAAATGAAATGAAACGAGATTCCAATGATGAAAAAGAAATCATAACGAGAGGATACTTTTCAAGGGCTCCAACGCTAGCCCCGACCACTACGCTGAGCTTTGGCCAGAAGGGGGGAAAAGTTTATCGGCCGTCCGGCTTGCTTTTGTTGTCGGCAGCGCATTAGCGTTGGCCGTCAAGTTGGCCGGTCGGCTGGCCGAGCGAACTGCAAGCTAACTAGCTTGCCAACCGCAGCTCGCGGCTTCCACTGCTCGCTTTGGCCGGCCAAGTTCATGGTCACGCTGGTTGCTTTCCTCTAGCTCCAGTCGTTTGTTGCGCTCGCGTTTGCAGTTGCTGTTGCACAATAGCAGCCAACATAGAGAGGCAATGGACGGCAG
Organism: Aculops lycopersici; assembly: GCA_015350385.1. Classification (NCBI taxonomy): domain Eukaryota; kingdom Metazoa; phylum Arthropoda; class Arachnida; order Trombidiformes; family Eriophyidae; genus Aculops; species Aculops lycopersici. Next base: position 2,439,426 of record WNKI01000003.1, on the reverse strand, counting down.
GCAACAAGTGGTCGCGATCGCTCGCAATCTCACTTAAAACCAAGCCGCGCGCCCAGCAACTCAAATGGCCAACTCGGTTACACACTAGACTGTTGTTCCCTTTAGTGCGTGTGGCTCACTCAACGCGTTACCCACCAGCCACTTGTTGTCGTTGTTGTTGTTGTTGTTCTAGGAGTCGGGATAAAAAAGGTTTAACTAAAAAGAGTCACCCTTTTAACTACAACCAGCCACAGGTAGCCAGTGCGCGCATCTACCTGCGAGCAACTACTTTCTTTCGTGTTGTCGCTTTCCACTTTAACGAAAAGCTCTCCCTCTCTTTGCTTTCGTCTCTCTTTGCTCCTGACCTTGAGTTACGCGCACTTGAAATTTCGGCCCGCCGGCCGCCAGGGTCCTCCGTCAACTGTCCAGCTAGCTTGTCAAAAGATTGCTTTAGGAAAACACAAGCTTTCTCTGGGCAGACCAGTCACCTGACCCAGTGGCGCCAATTTTAGGATGGAGAGGCGGCAAAAATAACAAAAACCAGAGTTTCGTCGCTCGTCACCCAGGTGGTGTGGTCCAGATTCGCCGGAAGCGCCACCTGGCGCTCGCAACACCACACCACGCACTCGAAGGGGAACCCTTGAACCCGAGCGAGTGGATCAGCATTAGTGACTTCTCTACGGAGGTGCCTCTTTTCTATGGAAATGGATAAACAATTTCCCCTCTCACGTGAGGATTAATGGGATTTTAGTTCGAGGAGATAAACGAGAAAGACTTGTAAAATTTTGGGGCGCCCCCTGAGCGCAAACGTAAGGCGGCTGGCGAGATAGGTAGCAAAGTAAGTGAGTTACTAGCGGCGGCCTGATAATTGGGTGACTTTGCAGATGGTCTGCGGGGCGCGCAAATCCTGCGCGCATTTGGAGCACTCGAACCGATGACTGAAAGTTGGTTGAACTTCGTCGAGTTCATCGCCAACAGCAACAGCAGCTTTGCTATGGCATTTGTGTGCGTGCGTGTGTATGTGTGTGTGTGTGTGTGTGTGTGTGTGTGTGTGTGTGTGTGTGTGTGTGTGTGTGTTTTTGTGTGTGAGAGCGACGGTGGTGCACATAGAGGCGCCATAGAGAGTGCAGGCGGCGAGTGTTACGTAACAGCCGCGCCACGGCCAATGCCTCGTTAGAGGAAACGGAGGGGTCGCGGCGGCGGGTCACTGCGACCCCCGCGAGGGGCAAGGCAGAGCGCGCGTTACGTAACAGCCAACAACTAAGGCAGGCCCACTCACAGTTCGTTGGCTTCAGTTGCCTGCTTGGCCGGCTCACTGGGGCCACCAACACCAACACCCACCACCAACGGGAAGTTGAGTCCGCGGCAAACTCACTTCGCGACTCAACTACGCGCGCGAGTCGCCCCTCCAGTCAGAGGATATCGACCTTTGAGTCGCGCTGGCCCCAGCAGCCAGAGGCGGCCGCTTGTTACGTAACAGGCGGCCGCCGCAAATGTGCGTTACGCGGTGGCCTCGGCGGCGGTGGGCAGAAAACGCGAGCGGCCGGCCAGCGAGCGATGGCCTCAAGGTTCGCCTTGCTCGCCAATGGAAGTGGAGGTCAAGTTTCCTTTCCTCCTTCCTGATTCCTTTTTCTTTAGCTCAATTTTAGATTACAATCACGAGAAATTTGCCTCCGACTTTGAGACCTTGGCATAAACATAGAGAGAGATGAATTCTACGATGGACACAAACTTAGCGCTTAGTGGTAAAAAAGTACTATCCTCTTTATTGTGGGTCTCTTTTCTACTTATAATTCTTCGATTATCTCCCGAAATTTGGATTGGATCATTTTATAGTTATTTAGATCTAATATCATTTATATGTCTTTTCATATATATTTGTATACTTTGAGTCTCTATTTTAGCTTTTAAGTTTAGGTGAATTTTCTTCCCTCTTTTTTGTTTTGTACAAAAATCAATATATTTACTGTTATTATTCCAGCCTCTCTCTCTTCGTTTGACTAATTTGGTTTGAATTGTTTTTATGTGTAGCTGCTAGTAATCTAGATATTTCAATGATTTGGTTTAGATATATAATCTATGTTTGTTGTGGTAGATGTAAGATATCATCTTAATTATCAAGTATTTTGAATATAAAGTTTCGCTTCCTCCCTCTCACGCTACTACAGTTTAGTGGTAGTGGTGGTGGTGTTGATTTCTGTTTTTGTATCTCTATTGCTATTGCGCTTTTAACTCTGCGTCCCGCCCATTGAAAGCTAATCAGTGATTTGGTTCCTCTCTCCCTCTCTCTTCTGTTATTTGCCACGAGTTCAATCAATTAATCATCAATTAAAGATGCTGACCATAATCTTGCTCGACGAGTCCATTAGCGGCGAGGTCAGTGCCGATTTGAGTATGGCGCCCGCCGATTCCTGTTGTCCCTGAGATTGTTGAGAGTTGGGACTTGGCTGCTGCTGCTGCTGTTGGCCACTTGTTGTCTGTTGGCCTTGACCCGCCGAGTTGGTGGTGGGCGTGGTCGAGGTAGAACACGGCGCCGAGCTAACCGGACTGTTGCTGGTGCTGCTCGTTCCCGAGGAACTGGAGGAACTGGGCGAGTTTGCCTGAGCGGAAGTTGGCGAGGACGAGGAGCTAGTGGAGGTGGATGACGAGGAGCTCGACGACGACGAGCTACTGCTGGCAGTGGACAGGGCCGACGAGAGCGACGAGTTGCTCAACGACAGGGCGCCCGAGGAACTAAGCGGAAGTGAGCTGGTGGGCGAGCTGCCGTTGGGGCCGCTCTCACTCTGACCTTGACTTGAGTTTCCGGTTTGAGCTGAGCCACCATTGGGGTCAGCGGTGGAGTTGGTTGTGGTTGTGGTTGCGGTGATTGTGGTTGTGGCGGCTGTGGCTGAGGTCGCTGTGGCTCCCGAGCCCGAGGTCAGCTGAATTGCAAATGTGTCCATAGGTTGGTGCTGTTGCTGTTGCGACAGGTGGCTTGTGAGATGGTGATATGGTGACTGAGCTGAAGCGGGAGGAGATGTGTCCATGGTGACTACAGCATTGGAGGCCAGCTGATCGGCCAGCATGGTTCCACAGGAGGCAGTGGTGCTGGTGTTTGTGGTTGAGGACGAGCCACTTCCGGTTGAGGAACTCGACGAGGCTCGCTGCTGCTTCTGTTGCTGGTTTCCCTGACCTTGAGTTTGAGATTGGGACTGCTGAGCTTGCTGTTGTTGCTGCTGTTGCTGCTGCTGGTTTGACTTCTTGTGCTTCTTGTACTTGACCTTGTACATGTTGTAAACTGCACCTGAATTCCTACCTCCGGGCATGCGATCCTCCCTCACGGCGGCCAGAACCATTCCCTGCCGAATGCACTTGTCAAATCTGCACGACTGGCACCTGTTACGCTGTTGCTTTGTTATGACACAATTTTTATCCGCAATGCACGAGTAAACTCGCTTATTTTGCACCGTTCGCTTGAAGAATCCCTTGCATCCCTCGCAGGTGATGATTCCATAATGCAAACCCGTCGCCTTGTCCTCGCAAATCATGCAAATCTGTGGCTGAGAATCATCGTTTAGGTTCATCGTTTGCTGCTGTTGCTGACTATTTGTTGCAGTATTATTACCATTGTTATTGTTATTAGTATTCAATTGCTGCTGATTGCTTGCGGCCAAAGCCAATTGGTGCAGTGTATTGGTGTTCTGTTGTTGCTGGAGCTCCTGTTGCTGTTGCTTGCCCAATTGGAGTTGCTGGTGCAAGGCGGATATGTTGTTACCATTGCCAGAGTTGCCATTGCTCAGCAGCGGCGATGTTGTGGTGGTCGTTGTGATTGTTGTTGCGCCGGCCAACGAGTTTGTTGTCGAGGCTTGCGAGCAGGACGATGTAATTGAGGAGGTTGATGAGGTGGAGGAGGCAGAGGACAGGTGGTTGTTGTTGCTATTTGTACCCGCAATTGACGAGGCCACCGAGGATGTGGACGAAGCCGAGGAGCTTGAGGTGCGCAAATCTAAACACTGCGACATGCAAGAGGCAATCTGAGAGTCAGTGAGAAGTTGCTGCTGTTGCTCCAATAGACTTGACGTGTGATGATTATTGTTATTGAACAGGTAGTTGCTAGTTGTGTGATTGATATGATGATGATTATGATGGCTTAAATTGAGGTGGTGTTGTTGGTGGTTGTGATTGTTGTGTCCTGGGTGCGATAGAAGCGGATGCCTCGAGTTGACGAGATTGAGATGCGCATTTGGATGGTTGCCGTCTTGATGGTTGGTCAGGTGCAAGTGGAGCGCCTGGTTTTGGTGGTGGTGGTTGCCAAGCGCGTGGCTCGAGCCGGTGAGGGGATTTCCGCCATTCAGATGGTGGTTGTGGTGGTGTTGGCTGTTTGGCGACAGTTGGTTGTGGTTTTGATTAAATTGATTAGCACTGGCCAGCTGGCTGAGTGACACGTGAATTGTTTGGTTGTGAAGATGATGATGATGATTATTATTATTATTACTATTATTTAGTTGGCGGTGGTGGTTTGAGAGTGCGCTGGCCAGCTGGCTGGTGTTACCGATAGTCGTTGTGTTGTGGTTGTTGTTGATATTGTTGTTGTTACCTGGTAACTGGTGATTGCTAGCGCCGCTTGATAGGCCATTGTTATGGTGATTATTTAAGCTGCTCAAATTAATCTGACCTCCAGCTAGACCATTGAGGTGATGATGATGATGATGATGATGATTGTTATTGCTGCCACCATTTGAACCCTGCAATTGGGCCAGCAATTGGGTTTGGACTATCTGTTGGAGTTGACTAGCTATCAGTGCCGCGTTGGCCGTTGAGACCAGCGAGGACTTGCGCTTCTTAAGCGGCAGCTGGCTATCGGAAGCCACCATTTCGAGAACCATTTGATTTGTCTCTTGTTCTTTATTGGTTGATTAAGTTCTGGTGATGTTGTTCTTGTTGCTAGAAGAGGCTGTTATTTGATTAACCGCGAGTGTGTCTTTCTTTCTAGCTTGCTCTTAGCTCGACTTCCTGTTCGCTAATGCGAGTTCTTCTTGGCTCTATGTTATTGGCTTATCATCTGTAATCTTGCTGCTATTGTAACAGTAGTTTCTCTTGTCTTGCGTTCGAGTGTTGATGTGGAATCATTGATCACTGAATTGATGTGCGATGCTTGAGGCTCATCGAGTTAATGATGACAGTGGAGACGATGATGCAAATGCAAGATCAATGGCAACTCTGATGCGCCGGCGCCCAAAAGTTTAAACCGCTAGGCGAGAGTCAAGTGGTAGTGTTTGAGTTCGAGTTCGAGTTTGAGTTTGAGTAACGCGGGGAGTGCGATCGTTGCTACACTCGCTCGCTTCGCTTGCTAAATTTCGAATGAGCCTCGAAAGTGGCCAACAAGTTCAGCTTTGCTTAGCTAGCTCGCCGGTGGTTGCCGTTTCTGTCGCTGTCGCCGTCGTTGTTGTTGTTGTTGTTGTTGTGACTGTTACACTCTTCACTCTCGGCACTAACTCGCTAGACGGTTGTTGTCGTGAATGCTGCTGCTGCTGCTCTTGTTGTCGGCGGCGGCTTTAGAGGGTCTCTCCGAAGCCGAGGCTGAAACGTCGAGGAAACAAATGAAGCCAACGATCTGAGTTGAGGAGGATGGAAAGTAACTGGCCGCTCGCTGCTCACCGACTGACTGACTCGTAATAGCAACACACTCGCACTCGCGCTCAATGGACTCGAGTGGGGGAGCGAAAGCGAAGACCTAGATAAGGGAGAAGAGTTCGACCTAGTAGTGAGTCAACTCAACTCAACTCGACTCGACTCCACTGCTACGCTCGCACATACACACAAGCCAATGGCCACCAACTCTCGGTGGCAATGGTACAGTGTGTGCATGAGCATTGCTGCTGTGCATTGAACTAGGGCTCAAGCAAAACCTGGACGCCCCCTACAGCGAGTCACCTGAACTAAAAACCAAGTGCGCCGCATGCTAAAACGCACACAATGAAAAGAGAGAAAGCGATGGACTCAACGGCGAGCGAGAGTTACGTAACCTCAAATAGCTTAACGGCTCTTGCGTCGTGTGTGTTGCGCGCTCTCTCTCTCTCTGTGAACTTTGTGCGCGACGGCGCAACATGGACGCAAAGATGAAACGCTGCGCACAGCGCTACATTTGGTCGCGCAGCGTAGCATTTTTTGCCCAAAGCCTCTCGCATGGGGAGCGGAAAAAAACTCGCTCGCTGCGCAGCGAAGGAACGAGTTGACTCTAGCCTGCGGGGGAAGGCAGACGCGCTATAAGCATGCGCTCCCTAGTTCCCATACAAACTCAATGCGAGGTTACTATTTTAGGCCGATTGCCTTCCCCCGCGCGCCTCGCTGACTGTGCCGCTGTTCCCATTCATTGAACTCTCGCTAGCTCTACAGCCTCTAGTGCCTCCCTCTCTCTCTCTCTCTCTCACTGTTTCTCTTGCTCACTGGCTGACTTTGAACTCTAAGGTTGCCACTTTCGTCGTCGATGTCGTCGTTTGCTTACTGTCTCCAGATTGGCAGGCAGATATATTGCAGCGAATGTGCAGCAGCAGCAGTAGCGGCAACAACCACCGACCACGACACGAGAGCCACCAACCACCGAGCGAGAGGCACGCGCTCTTTTTGTTGTCGGTGTTTTTGTATAAATTTCGCGGGCCTTCACTCTTCTCGGCGGCCATTATATTTGCCTCTTGTTTGCCGACTGCCTGACTGGCTGCCTGTTTGGTGGCAGCAAGGAAATCGGCGGCCGCCAAGCCGACGGGCGTTCTTGTTGTCGCTGTCGCTGTTGCTATTATGGGCCTTCAACTCGATTCATTTATGCGAGATATTACGACCCGCTGGCAAGCAACTGTAAGTGCCAAGCGACGATCAGGGGAGCGATGCCATTTCAATTCCAGAGCCGAAACTGGAGCCAGTGTCAGCCCATTGGCAGCGGCGGCCGCGGTGGCAGCGCTAGCTGAACCAAGTTGAGAGAGAGATAGTATTTCCGGCTGCCGAACTCGGAGAGGCCAACGAGCTTGCGAGAGTGAAGTTCAACGTCCACAAGCTAGCAGATGAACCCCGAAGCTAGCAGTTGAGCGCAAATTGCAACTCTCTCTCTCTCTCTCTTTCTCAACTTTCTGCCGCTTCGCCAGGCGAGCCGACGCTTGGGATGCACCTGGAAGTGGCGGCCAGATTGGTGGTGGTTCTGTGCCAGCAAGTAGAATGCGGCAACATAAGGGACAGCAGCAGCGAAGCGAGCGAATGGCGAAACTGGAAAGTAGCGAGAGTTTGGCACCACTAACCCAGTGACGGCCACATTGCGTAATCTCGCCTCCGCTGCCGCTGCTCTTATACAGTATGTTGGATTATTGCAAACCGTTACTCGCTTGGCGTGCGCCGGCGGCCGCGCCCTTAGCCTCCACAGGGAGAGCTGCGAGTTTCTAGACTGGACTTGTGGGCTCTCATTGCAGCAGCAGCAACAACAACAACGACAACAACAACTACAACAATAACGACGACCGCGACACTCCACAAGCTTGCGCTGCAAAAACTCGTCTCGCTCGCCGGCCAACCACCGGCTCAGTGGATGAGCTTGAGAGCGCTCGCCGCAGTGCTGCTGCTGCTGCTGTTGCCCCTGTCGCTGCTCCTGAGTTCACCTGGCCAGTCGAGAGAACAGGTTCATACGCTGCTTGCTAACTCCACTTTGCTACCTGAACCTCGAAAGCCTCGGCGAGTTCAAAGTTACCTTCAGCCTTACAACTTTCCTCGCCGCCATTCAACTCCAGCAAACTTGGCCAACTAACCTACACTCGACTGTCCCACTGCGGCCGCCGCCGCTGGCGTCACTTGCCAGGCTTTAAGCTTCATCACTGCCACTTGTTCGTTCGCTTGTATTCATCGGCTAGCGGCGCCATAATAACCGAATGTGAAAGTTCACCGGCAGCTCGAGCTCGAGCTTTCTAAGCTCTCGCCACAAAGAGAGCGAGAGAGCGGCCAGTGGTCTTCGCTTTACCTCTCTCTCCTCAACTCTCTCGCCGTGAACTCTCCAGTTAGCCAACCGCTCGACCAGCTAGCTAGCCATTTGAACACTTGACTGCCGTTCCGTGGGTTTGCAAATTTTCCATCACCTCCTGCAACCAAACTCCCTCCACTGAGGCTATTGTAGCGACGCCCCCGAAGCGAGCAAGATGGAATACTAGCGTATGCTGGACCAACGGCGAGTCATGTCGCGTTTAGAGTTCGAGTAACTCAATCACCTGCCTCTAGGTCGACGCCTTCAATTGTGGCCGGCGCCACTCTTACCTGGCGCCACCAGATGAACCCTTCGACGAGGCAAGAGTTCCGCCGCTTTCCAGCTCGCCCCTCAAAGTTTTGCCCTCCTCATCTGCTGTTGCCGCCAGCGCCACTGCCACTGGCTCGAAAAATCCCCAGAGTCAGAGATTCGCGGCGAGCGACTTGGGGTCAATAGAGCTGAGAGTTTAGCTTCGACGCCTCGGCGTTGCTCCATCAGTTGTTGCTGTTCTATGGTAGAGCCACATACGTGAAGCGCAACACAATACCAACTTTCAATTTAGCTAACAACCAGCAGCAGCAGTGAGAGAAGGAGAGGCCATCAAACGGGAACACAAAACGCACTCACAAACACAGCCGTCACATGCAACGACCGCGACCACCACCCCTCTTGTATGCTATCCGAGCGCGCGCGCAGCTAGCTAACCAATTTCGCCTCGGCAGCGGCGGCGGCGGCGGCGAGTCTCGTTGCGTCGCTCTTGTGGCGGCCGTTTGCGCCTCTGTGCCGCACTAATTCCGAATCTTTTCTCTCCCAATGCTGCCGAGACCATTGCTACCGCCACTGCCGCCTCTCCCGCGGCCACCGCTTTCCATCCCACTGACTAAGTTCATTGAACTGGCGCCCACTGACTGGAGGTCCCTTGCTCTCTATTTAGCTGGCTGACGGTCGACGTGCCTCGTCATTGTTGTCGTAAATATTTTGTGGTGTGGTGGTGGTGCTTGCGGGAGTGGAGCTGGCCCATGGCCACCGGCCAATGCCACAAACTTGGCGCCAGTGGTTGCCATTGCGCTATGGATGGTCACCGAGTTGCGCGGCTTTCTTAAACAAACGCCATCTATCTAGTTCGCGGTTAGCTTGCCTGTGTCGAGTTCCTAGATTAAAAGAGGGAGTCCCAATGAAGCCACACGAATGACACTTGCAAACTGTGAATCTTATCGCCAGCTCAAATCTTTGGACCTGATGAGCAGTCCTCTCTCATCTATAGGCGCCAACAATTTAGGTTGCGTCAACTAACAAGACCACCAAAAACAATCGCTGGCCGCCAATGGAGATTGTCATGATCGTCATAATCGACAACTTCCTATGTCTTGTTTGCTGTCTGCTACTACCACTACCGGCCTTTCCATTGTGACAACCATCTCTGTGGTCGTCATTGTATTGTGTCCGCTTGACTCTTCTGCTTGCCCACCATCTAGCGACTGCGCAAATGTTTTTACGCCCAAAGATGATGGCCTTATTCTCGATATCTTGTCCATGGCATCAAACACAAACGAGCGGCCCATTGTTAATGGCCAGCGGTTTTCCAGCGGTGAGACGCTAGCGAGCACAACCACTTGCTGCTCTTGCAGAAAGTGGTTGTTGTGCTGTCTTGACGAGAGTTACCGTTCTGTTTGATACGTGAGTAAATTTCTGTGTGCGACATTGCAAATTACCAGGATCAAATTTCATGCTAGGTCGTCGAATCAAAGCGGAAGTTCTGTTGAAGTCGTGTGATTTTGTTCAATGGATTATTTTTGATCGGTATACAGGCTTCCCGATAATGACTGAATCCGAGGATGTATGAGTATCTATTAAGCATCAAGAGTCTTCGAGCGAGCTCATGTTGGTGGCGTGACGTTAGGGTGCACAATCTAGAAGTGAACCGATTTTGGTGCAAATATGCAAACTTACATCTGACTTCGATCTGGATTCAGAATAAAACTGGACAGCAACAATTGGATGACAACAAAAACGTCGTCGACGACGACGACTCCCTCGCAACTGGTTCAGCAAAAGCTCAGCATTTGACTCATCTCATCCAAATGGCTAAAGACTATCATATTGACGCCACTCATTTCCGTGTCCATATTTGCTTTCATCTATCGATTACAGATCTCAGAAGATACCATAGAGCAAAAGAGACAATTTTGTCAGTTGATAACAGATTTAGCTTGAATTTTATTACACAATATTATTTTAAATGTATATACTTTTTAAATGACTACAGTTCACAAAGTTTTGTTTCCGACTTTGTCCGCCTCGTTCCTGTTCTTTGAGTGCATCAAAAGTCCCAACTTGATAATTACATTGTATAGCAAGATCGTTACATTTTAATTTACACTGATCGCCAGCAATTTGCTTAGCTTTCTTCACCTATTTCCTATTTGTGAGCCATATTTTTAGAAATTTTAGGTTGACAACCAAAGTTGATTATCTCAGGAAGCCAACAACAAAACTCTGCTTGCTTCGTAGCGTGTAAATATAACAAGTGTACAGAATTTGTTTTGAGAAAAGTTGCTAATTTCATTGTTCAAGTGTTTAAGTGATGACAAAATTTTCATTTTTGCTAGACTTGATTGGTTATTTAGGGTAGCTTGATGGTTTGCTTGATTCTTGTAGCTGAACTTGGTAAGCTTGTCTATCGCCACATACGGTACCATAGCCAGCTACAGGTGTGTATTTGACACGTTATCAATTATTAGCGAGAGACTATGATGATATGGTTTGAAAAAAATCACCCGCCTCTAAGCCTTCTACCCTCCTCGGAGGACTCCTTAGTTAATGATTGCATCTCCTTGTAGGTTTTCTGTGTTTCCCAAACATAAATAATTGTAAATAGTATAAATAATTCGGCCAATATACCTAAAGCTGGCCACAAGGCAATGAGTTCATCTTTAACTCTAATAAGAACTGTCCGGCGTGTTGGCTCTGCAATGCCATTATCAACAACACAGGTGTAATAGCCACGATTGATTGGCTTCACCGATTCAATGACTAGGCGTTTCGTTCTCTCTGCCACATTTCTAACCTGAATATCTTGATCCATGGCGTCCACAATCTGCTCCTCCGGATCTGGTCCAACATTAACCTTTCCCGGCGGCGGCGCTGGTGTTGTTGTTGGTCTAAGCCATTGGCTTTCAGGTGTATCTGGTATGAGAATTGCATTTGGGTCGTCCTCTGACACTGAAGATCTAAACCAGCTGATATTGACTGGAATCGTTGGATCGCTAACATGACAGCCAACCTCAAAATGATCTCCTTCAGTCAAAACAACTGACTTGCCAGTGTGACTTGTTTTATCAAGGCCAAAATCATCGCTATAAGATGGAAATCTAATTCTAAATGCACCAAACTCTTCCGGGTCCGACTTCATGGGTTCTGATAAGGCACGACAATAGTAATCACCAACATGCTTATAATTCGGCTGAGGAATGGTTAATTTATCGTTTAAAATCTCAATATCCAAATAACCCGGCTCAATAAGTTCCTCTTCGTCCTCATTGAGCCTGACCTTTTTCCACCATAAGAAGCCAGCTTGTTGAGAGTATTTGGGATTATTTACAATGTTACATTGCAACGTAATCGGTTGCCCAGGTACTAGGGTGATCGATCCATTGGCTGGTTTCGTGAGTGTTGTAGCTTGAGTTAGTTGAGTATATTCAAGTAGAAGGAGGAGAAAAATAATTTTGATAATATTTGGTATCGTATCCATAATTTTGATAATATCACCAAACAACAGCTACAATAAAATTAATAATAATACTAATAAGATCAGTAATAATAAAAATTATACCTAGATAATAATACAAAAGAATTAGCTAATATGTGCCTGCCCCCTCTATGGAGTACAGATTGCGACAGCTTTTTCGCATTATGGCGATGTACCGCCACGGTGTAGCGTGTGACTCCCGCTAGCGACCATTGCTGCTAACGCGTAATGGTGCCACCGCTCGCGCCCAGCTCTTGTGATTCAACCGCGGTTGGCGTCTGGATGTAATCATGATGATTGCGCGACTGGACTCTCTTGCGGGCCTATGCGCTTGCATGGGTAATTTCACAAATTAATGCGCGCTTTCGGCGCGATCTAGCGCCACCCGCTGGCTTTCACGCTCACGCTTACGCACCCGCGACAAGTTGAGTGTTGAGAGTCTCGCCACTCCAATCTACTCTCTCTCTCTCTATTTTCGCCAAGCTACCTACAATCTTATGTTAGCTTGCATGCAAGTTAGTTCATCGAGGCACTCCACTTGTGCCAGACCACGCAAAGGTAAGCCTCTGGTACAGTGCGAGAGTGAGCTTGCTGAAAGCTCGAGTGAAGCCAGGCGTGCATTTTTCGTGGCGCCCAAAGTCATCGAGGCTTACAAATGTGCATTTGTCCGCTTGTCTTAGCAATCGCTAGCTCCAGGGCGAGCCATGGATTCATGGCTGGCATATGGTCTAGATTTGAGTTGTCAGACTTGGCGAGGGTTGCAGTTGTTGGCTATTGGAAGATTAAAAGCAGATATGATGCGAGGGGAGCCTTCGAAATTGACTGTGATTTCAAGTTCTAATTCTATCCGATTGAGTGAGAGTAAAGACCACCTGATAAGCCGTAAAATTGTTCGAGTTTAACTAAACAAACCTTTATTGATCACAAACTCGCCTTTCATTGATATTTCAATTCATTTTAGCGGCTGCATCCTCCTCCCACACTCGTCACCCTTGAGGCTGGAGTTAGGATTTCTGTTCTCTGTTCCAATCAATATCTCTGCCATATGAGAGACAATTGATGATCACCATGACCACCACATCCTTAGATTCCCGAAAAATGTCGCTACTCAACCAAGTGGCAGAGGAGTAAATTGTCCAACTTTGAGGCGAATTCCCGGCTAGCTACGGAGTCCGGCGGGTTGGCGCTGGCACCTAGAAGCGCCGAGGCACTTGATGGTCCTGTCGAGACTTCAACCTTGAAGGAGCTCCTTGTTACCAACTTGTTTTTTCTCTATGAAGTACTTAATTGTTGACCTCTAACAACAGGTTCAAGTCTAAACGAAAGAGTTCTTTGAGACACAAGCTGTCTAGGCGATCTCCGTGTATACAAATTTTGAAGCCCCGATTCAACCAATGAGTTTTAGATAGATTTTAATTGATCTTTATCGATTGCGCGTTTGTATTGAGAGATGGCTTTCTGCCAAGTCGATTGTAGCAGTCGTTCGCACCCTCTATTGCCTGCAGTACCCGGCTTCCTGCGCCCGGGCTACTGTTAACTACTGTAATACAGGCTTAGTTTAGTAACCAAAACAAACCAAAAAAGCAAAAATAATTGCATCATCTTAATGCAACATCCTGTGATTCAGTCATTACCGGGATACCCGGATACTTCTCTTGATATTCATGAATCTTATTGCTGATGTTATGTTTTTCCTTGTACCTGTCCCAGGAACTCTCTTCTCAACTGGTGACCCTCTCGCTGACCCTTTCATACTCCTCTCCACCGGCTTCCGCTGCATTAGCTGTGCTCACGATCTCTACCCTCCCTTTTCTACTCTCTCTCTCTCTCTCTTTGTGCTGTTTAATCACAGCTTGCTTAAGTATTTTCGTTGCTCTTATCAGAAGCAGATAGATCTATCGCCATTTGAATAGCTGACCTTCGCAGTCCTCTTGGCACTTCAAGGAGCGCTGCTAATTTGACACGGTGCGCCCCATAGGTCCGGCTCCTTCGTTTTATCTGCCTCTTGTAGGCCACCCGTTAGCCAGCCCCACTACGCGTTAGCCACGACCATTGAGTGGGCTCTTCACAGAATGCGTCACCGATTATATGGTAAGGAAACTGTTATGGAGACCGAGTCAAATCATATTTGAAGATTTGCCAGCAGTAGGATAAGTAGCGACAGGATATAAAAGTTTAAACGCAAGATAGTTGCGTAATTTAGCGGTGCAAGTCCCAACATGCTGCAGGAGAAAATTTCCGAATAGATTCCGTGGTGTAGAATAAACTTTCGCCACAAATTCAAGGTATGCTCGCAGAAATGGTAACTGCTCATACTATCGGTGTTGATCCTCTCGGCATGAGCAATCATTTGATAGGCGAGCCTTGCGAGGGCTATACATTTGCTGTTTAGTACTGCAAGTGGAACTAACCAAATATTCACCAAAATAACTGTCAAACTAGAGACATACATAAGAGGGCGCAATTTTGGATCTCCATGACTGAAGGCAACGAGGGCTAGGATTGAAATGAGCATTGAGCAGTATATAAATATTACACTCTGTTCCACTTGCTGGAACATCAATTTCATCTCGCTGGCAAATACCTGGAATCTTATGTAGGATTTCAATAGCTTCTCGTCCAAATGATTAGCTTGCCTCTCGTTGACTGTTTCCGGTTGGCTTATCTCATTACAAGATAAATTAGTAAGTTCATTGCTAATCGTTTGTAGTTGGATGTTGATGGACTCGACATACTCAACCTGATCCAAATAACTCGTGCGCATCAATGATGAAGAGTCACTATACCATATGGAAATAAAATAAGCGACAATTCTAAGTGCCATCAGCTCAAACAGATCATTCAGGCTACATTCTTTATCTTCCTGTTCTAGAATCAACAAGTTGCTTTTAGTTCGATCAACTGCAGAATAGATAACTATGGTAACGCCAATTACATTGCAACTCCAATACACGACAGTTGAGAATATTGTTATCTTCGCCCAACTGTTGGTTATAATTTTATGCCATTTTAAATTCCTATTCGTTGGCCAAATGTCGAGTTTCTTCGGCGTAAATTTGAGTTGGTCCAAGAGATTGTAACACTTTTCAAGTTGTAAAATAGAATCGTAGCTTATATCTGAGATAAGCTCTCTTGTTTTCTCCGCTTCCATTCCCTCTTCCTCCCTCTTCAAAAGTGTGCATGATATGGAAACTTTTGATTCGCCACCCATATCATATGCAACCAGACCTTTTCTTAATCTAAGTCTATCTAGCTTTTCCAGCTGGCAAGCTTTGTGAACTTGTATCGACATCTTAGTTCTTGAGATTATTTTGTCCACTCTCATATTAATATTTTGCATCTCGCCCTTGTAATCATTCAGAAAAGACACAACACCTGTCTTCTCCTCCATCTCGTGGCGGTAGATGTGGCGAAGAGATAAGTATAACAATGGCAGAAAGGTCAGGGCCCCATAGAGGGTCACAACCACCACCAGTTTAGAATCTCGAAGAACAGCGCCAATTCTCACTAGATTAT
This sequence comes from Aculops lycopersici, assembly GCA_015350385.1. Classification (NCBI taxonomy): domain Eukaryota; kingdom Metazoa; phylum Arthropoda; class Arachnida; order Trombidiformes; family Eriophyidae; genus Aculops; species Aculops lycopersici. The sequence goes on along the minus strand of WNKI01000003.1, from coordinate 2,424,208 downwards.
TATAAGCTTTCATCATTAAATTCTTTTGGTGCTCTCTTGTTTGCTCATCGAAGGTATGAAAATTGGTGTAATAGAATCTCTTGTGAGAATCATAGACTAATGCGAGAGCTACTTGAGGTATGAACTTTAGAACCTGAATAAAGAATATAGCCTTACCCAAGATTATGCACGTACTTTCCATTTTGTATAATTATAATTTATATTTATATTATAAATTACAAATCATAAATCATATATACATATATACATATATTGTTAGATTGTTAGATTGATATTGATGTCAACAGGCACAAGTTAAACATAATTTACAGAACAACTCTATTTATAAATTCTCTCTCTCTCTCTCTCTCTGGGAAACAACTTGAACTGACAAAAAAACTAACCAACTAACAAACAAACACTTGTATTGATCTAGTAATGGGATAACAAGAGACCTATTGAGGAGATTATGTAAAAATTAAGCTTCAAAATGGTGGTGTAATCCAGTGACGCCATACCAAGCAGCTTGCATGAGTAGATTTCTGTGTATAGCCTCGAATCGGAAATGAGCCTTCGCCACGAATTCAGAGTATGCGTTGAGGTCAACAAATGTTCAGGTGCGTTTTCTTGCGAGTTTAGCCAAACTGTTTGGGCAATCATTGAGTAGACCAACTTGCTCATAGTCTGGCACTGTTTGTTTAGCCACCCATAGGGTACGATACTGAAGTTCAATGAAATGGCTGTGACGACACCAAGTACACGTAGAACGGTTAGATTTGGATTGAATAAGCCCAAGCAAAGGCTATCATTATCACCTCCAACAGAGAGATGTATGTGTAAACGATACTATGCTCGGCCCTTCGAAACATGCATCTGATTTCTAGAGAAAAAACTTGATAGCTTACTAACAATTCCATGAGCTTCAAATCGAGATTCTTATTTTGATTATAATTCTCTCTGATTGCTCCTTGCCTCTTCAAATGATACCTGTCGCTTGTTACAAATTCAACGCAACTCTGACTTCTAAGCTCTTCAGTCAACTGGCGCAATCTCGACATTATGCTAGTGAGAAAGGTGAGCATGTCGAGGAAGGAGGTGCATAGGAAGGCGGCAGGTTCGCTGCAATACTCGTTTGTATGGATTAAAAATAAGCGGGAGAATAGGAGGCCAAGGTAATCTGGTATGGTGAAGCCTCGTTGGCTTTCGTCCAAGAGCTCAACGGTCTTCATTGCTTTAACCAATAAGTAGACGATCATATTTTCACAAATTGTCCCCACAATCCAATAGAATATCATTGAACTAATGTAGACGAATGTCCAAACTCTGAGATTTATCTTAAGCTGCTTTGAATTCCTATTTTGAGGCCAAATTAGCAACTTTTTCCAGGTGTTTCGCAGTTCGTTCAGATAATCGAGCTCCATTTTTACCTGATTGATTCGTCCAGCGGCGTAATTATTGCACCTTCCAATGTTCCTAGCTAAAAATGTACTCTGTTTAATTAGCACCTGTGAGTTGGGAGATTTACTAGCATCACTAAACTTGTATCCGTTTCCTGCCATGACAATCTTTTTATTCATTTCAATCGAATACTTTGTCCTATCGATACACTTGTTAATTCTCCCATTCAATTCCAACATTTCTTGCCTGAAATCTGCCATGAAGGACAAAACACCCTGCGAACATTTTAGTTCATCTCTATACATCCACTTGCACAACCTGTAGGTGGCTGGCCAAAGGACGAAGCAAAAGTGGCAGAAAATGGTGGAATCGGAGCCCGAGTCTCGAGTAATCAGCGAGTATTTAATCAAATCATCGTACTCCTCTTTGGCCAACCTCTTGAGGTCACAAATTTCCTGATACCTGGTTGCATTCTCAATTCCGCTTCTATTGTAACTCGACATAGCATCTTTATACAACTTGAAGTGTTTCTCGTAGCTCAATAGGTAGGGTAACTGGAGCATTGCTTTCAAGGCGAATAAATACATTGACACCTCGTAGGTGGCGGCGAGAATATCTCCTATCGATTTGCCCATCCTGCTATTTGTCCATCTCATCTATGTAAGCATAAGTGTTGAGCAAAAGTCACTTTCCAGGTGGCCACTATAACCATGGTCGTAATATCAGAGGCGACATTTCATGTTGAGAATACAGAACGATCTTGTGCTCTCATGCATAAAGTTCAACATCGAAGGTGTTAGGTGAGCTGTCATGGATACTGGCACGTTTGTTGTCATGTGAAAGCTAAGCCGACTAGCTAAAACGATATCTCTTTGCGTCTATGGGCTTTTTCCTACAAACTCCTAACACGTGCACTAATTTGACGCAAATTTCCTGCCCGATTATCATTGCCACGCTATCAAGCCACAGCCAACAACATTGGATTAACAATAATAATATTGTTATTGTTGTTACAAATATACATCTATCTGTTGTGATAGTTCAAAGTTCAAAGTTTTGCCAAACAAGATGATGCCTTGTTTCCTCCAATGCAATCTTATCAGACAACTGTAGGCATTCACCTCATCTAGTTTTGCACTCCATCGCCTTTTCCTTGAAAAAGGCAAACGATCACTGTTAGCTGGATGACAAGTCCCTCTAGGTGAATTAGAATGGTAACTAAGGTCCATTGGAC
>WNKI01000003.1:2409524-2421434 GCA_015350385.1 Aculops lycopersici | reverse complement strand
ATTTACCAAGAGCATTTGGTGCATAGACGACCTCTTTGCAAGACATCTGCTCACCTATCTTGCTGTCTTAATGGCAGGCTTGCTCAAGAACCCATTTGTTTGTGTGCCATCTTTGGTTGTCTCGACATCGTAGAAGGGCGAATCGTAGTTACCAATGAGCTCGCCGTGATTGTCGAATTACTCAGCTCCATTATATTCCACCGACTTGAGATGGCATTCCATTAGATCCTTCCGGTAGAATGCAAGTTGCCTACCCCGATCGATGGTAATTTGACCGCACTCTTGACGTTTGGCACGGCTAAGAGGTTCGAGTCTCTCAGGACACCAAGACCGGTGCAGTGTTGGTCAGGTTCCTCGATGCTGTAGAATTGAGGATGCAAATACCTGTCCGTTCCAGTGTATTGGAGCGAGAATGTTCCAACTGCCTTGCCATTCTCCAACACAGCCGTGCGCACCTCACAAGCCGAATCACCCTCTTACTTTTCGTCATCCGGTCTATCACCAAGATAAGAACAATTTCGGCTGATTTCTACATCCCCCCTTTGCCACCTTAACCTCTTCGGTAAACACAACTCGTACCTTGACGTGGAGAGGAAATTTTATCCTGTGGGGAATTTGAGGCAGTTAATATTTCGAAGCTCTCTATTGAGCCTGCTACCGAGATCAAAATATAAAAGCTTGCTAAAGTTGAAAGTTGCTGCTTCACCATCTCGGCCTGAATAAAGTTATTCCTGCTACTAATTGCTATTGCTATTGAGTTGTAGTTTTGACAGTTTACTCCAATCCTAAGCTATTATGTACAAAGTATGTGTCTTATACAATTGATTTTCTTTGCGAGTCTTGCATTCTTACCAATCATCCCAAGTAAACAAGTGGACGAAATAGAATGAAACGGCTGATAAGGCTAAAGCAATTGTTGAAACGAGCTGTAGATCTATGTGTTTGCTATGAAATTTAGTCTCTCTTTCTTATCAGATTCCTCGATTGGCCTCTATTTGCCAAATCGTATATTTGCAAGGAAATCTTTACAGTATTTTGATCAAATCGAAACTAGTAAGTCAAATCGTAACAGTAAGATCAGCACTGTGAGAAGAGCAAGGCCAATCAACACTGCCACTTGTGGTGTTCAATCATTTATCACCACTGTTTACATGGCCAAAGAAAAGATTGGTCTGTCTCGATGAGCTACAATCTATCTCTTTTATAATACTCAATTAAACAGCCATAAGAAGCAAAGAAACGCATAGCAAGTTTCTGTAACCGGTGTGAGTTTATCTCAAATGAGCGATCAACTTACTTTATCAATCAAACTTAATCATGAGAATTTCTCGCACTAGCTAATTATTGTAAAATTTTATTCTAGTTGCCCACTAAGTATTCTTCAGCTTTGGAAATTTATCCTGCCAAACTTCAGTCCATTCACCGAAAGTTCTTGGGTCACTAGGGTTACTTCAAATAACAATCACAATTACAGCTTGTGATGACCAACAGAGGTTATGGTACTCCGAGTTCGGATAATTATCTAGCTTCAATCTGTGCTCTGTGCCGCGGTCGCCGGTGACATCAATTGATCATCGAGAATAATATCACTTAATTCTCTCCCCTCTTTGACCTGTAGTCTGGGTACTTCTGAATCATTCATTCGGTGGTTTCACATTCAGGATTCAATTAACCAGTTCCCTTATTCTTATTATCATGCTCGACCCACTCATAAAATTTAACTTCCTTACCATTAGCCAATCCCAAGAGTAGCATTTTCCAAAGCGGACGACTTGATTTGCTCATTCGACTCAACTGATAGCCAGTATCCGTATTTCAGTATTTCTCAAAAGCCTCGTCTTGGAATGCAGACTCCTTCGGCGTTGCTATATACTTACAAGTTGGATTCTTGAAATATTGTAATCTAAATTTCATCAAGATCGTGAGAATCAATCTCTTAGTATTGATTGTAATTTTATCTATCGTCGAGACAATAGGAAAGTTGACTTGAAGTCATCGTTGCTGGCTTGGTTTCAACAAGTGGTTCAAAAGTAACTTGCCAACGAGGCTCCCACCCTCACGATTAGCGACTGTCATTGGCAACCTGTTGCTCATGTCTAGCGCTCGGCGCGGTCTAGCCATCAAAAGGTTCATTTCATCGAACTACTCAAAAACTTATGTGCTCATCGAGAAACTAACGGCATTTCAACTATGCCAATACAACTACGCCACCTGGTTCATTTTCTCAAATCAAAATCAAATTAACCTAAATGTTAATTTATTTCAAATGTCTGACTATCGGTTGGATTTGATTTAGAAATAATGACTAACAGACTATTCGACTCTGATATCCACTAGCCGAATTTGCCCAGAAACTGCGTGTGAAATTTTCTAAACCTGTCCATCATATCCTCGAAAACATCCGGTTGCGGCAAGATGGTTGTTCTGAAGTGATAAGTTCCTGGCATTTGTCCAAAACCGGAACCCGGAACCACACAAACCCCGCTTGACTCGAGAAATTGTAAGGCATAATAAAAGTCAGGAGCAACATTGAGCCTCTTCGCCTCCTGGATGGCACGTTCAGGTAACGAGAGGCGAGGGAAGGCGTACATAGCGCCAGCAACAGGGTTTGATTTTACCCCCTCGACCGAGTTGAAAGTATCAGCAACTAACTTGGCTTTTCTCTTAAGGTCAGCAAGCACACCGTTCTTCTCGCTCATGTACAAATTGTACGACTCCTGGCCCTGTACAGGTGGCCTCACTACGCAGTCCATTGTAATTTGACCCAAGACTGAGGAGCAAAGCTTCGATGACAGTCCCTTGTAGAGGATGGCCCTAACATCGTCGCTAAAGTTTGTGATCTCGGAGTAACCTCCGCGTAGTCCGCACTCGCCCATGAATCCTTTGCTCGAGGACATCAGAGACACAAGTTCGAGTTTGTAGTTGGTCTTGCGGGCCATTATTTTTTTGAAAGAGTGAAATTTTGAGCCTTCCTCGTAGACATTATGCTGGTAAACTTCGTCGGCCAATATCATTAGGTTCCTCTCGTTAGCAAAGTGCAATATTTCAAGAATGTTCTCCTCGCTCAGCACTGACCCGGTTGGATTACCTGGATTTATTATTGCTATTGCTTTGAGGTCACATTTGTCGACATTTTCATCGTAGGATCGCTTGAGTTCCTCCATGTTCAAACTCCAGTTGTTGTCTTCATTGAGGTAATAGTTTGCTTGATGCATACCGTATTCGCATAAACTTGCAGAGTACAATGGATATTGTGGAATGGGAATCATTACGCCAACAGGCTTGCCGGGCTTTCTAGAGTGATTAATTAGTGAAAGAGTGGTCTTGACACCCTCGCTGGCGCCTGTAGTTAGGAAAACGTTTTGCCAATCGCAATGTACACCCTCGTCTCGTTCCTCAATGTATTTAGCAATATCCTTCCTTATTATCTCAATCCCACACGAGTCGCTATACGATCCCACAGATTGACCGCCACAATAGCTAAGTAACTCTTTAACACGCTCCTTCACGTCATTTGGCATGTTTGGACTAGATAGAAGACCAGTATCAGTCGCACAAGCTACAACCTGGCGGATGAATGTTATAGGTTTCTGATTCATAGCTTGACAATCGCCAATATTGGCACTTATAACGCTCTTGAATGGTTTCTTGGCGCCCTCCGCCAGCTCCTTCCTATATTGACCAGCCTTTATAACCAACGGTCCTCTGACTGCATATTCCAAATTTCTAATATGTTGGTTTATGTTGTCGATATTGAGCAAATTGTACTGAACTTGGGAGCTACTGAATGAAGCCTTAGTAATCAGGCTCAGAGTCGAAGAAGGTTGCGTCTTCAGAGCTATCCGCCGGGCGCAGCTTGATGTCATGTTGAAAATTTGAGCCATATTTGCTGACTTAATTAGACTTGTACAAATTATTTCTAAAACTTAACAATTATATTGATATCTTTTTCTTCGGAAACTAGTGTTCTGAATATAACAAAATAAGTAGATATGTCCTTGCAGCTAATTGAAAATTATTGTGACCAAAACATTGGATATGGGGTTGCAAAATATTGATTGCTCATGTATCTGGTGCTAACAAGTTGCAAGTGCTTTTGACTGTATCGGTTGCAATAGTGGATATATGTAACAATCGTTAGTTTTCTATCGTCGCAATTGATGAGCAAAACGATAGATTGAGATGATAACGATGTATCGGCGGTGGTGATAGCTTAACAATTACACTAGCTAGATGCTCGCCTTTGGTTATGGATCCTGTATTAGCAGAGGTTCAGCCAGTGGTAATAATGAACTCATTTATGGTCCAATAACAATAAATATAACAATTTCCCTCTAAATGCTTGTGTTGGATATAACATCTCAGTGTAGAACTATTGGACTTGGTCCAGATTTACCAATATACTTGGATGGCCAAGAAAGTTTCAAGGTCAATATCTACTCGCTGCGTGTTGTTTTTGTTTAGCTAATAACTCTTCTCGATCACCTGCGGTTGGCGCTTGGTAGACTTTGCACTTCATGAGAATAGAGGGCCATCAGCTTCCTCTATTTTAATATGCAATTAAATTATAATGCTAATTAAATCGCAGTGCAATGAAGCCATCATGTAACTGTATTTAAAAAGACCCTAGTTCGCAGTTCTATTTTGTCACCAAGAGCACACTGCTTGCAACTCTAGCGGCGAAGCTTGACTTGCGCCGCTTGAAGAGATGATGATTTTTTCCCTCGCATCCAGTGGCTTCTCCAGAGAAAAAGTGGGGAACGGTAAAACAGCTGTTTTTCTTTCAATTATCGAGCGAACTCTGGAGTTTTGTTATTCTAGGTCAAATATGAACAACTGGGTTGTCTCCAATTTATTAAATGAAACAAAGAAAGGTATTGCAATTATTTAATACAATTTTTGAGGATATTTCCTAGTAAATCATTGGTGAGCCACTGCCAAACCGTTTCAAACCTGACGAATTTCAATACTGTCCGACGGTGATGGTGTTGACACAGACTTGCTGTCTTTAGTCTCATGATCAACTTCAATTGGATTTATGTATCGGAATCTGCCTTCTAAACCAGATTCATTTTTGAGATCGAAGTGACTCGCAAACAGTCAATTCTTCTTCTTATCAGTTAAAAGTGAACTCCCGCCGGCTAGAGATTTGCTCGATGAGCTCTCGTCGTTGCCACCAACACATCTATCCTTGATAGATTTGAGACCATGAACGAAATCGTGTAAAATCTTGCCCCCTTTGTAGACAAACACTGTGAAAACTGCCATTCCAGCCATGAATGCACCAACCGGCACGGCGTCCATGTGATTGAGAAACGGGTAAACAAAACGGCCAGTTTGGTAGCGAATGTAGAGTAAAAATGTTGAATACGAGAGCATGTATCCAACCAAGGACGTGATGGATCTCTTGTCCGAGGAATAATGATGCCTAACGGCTAGCAGCTCGATTAGGTTGATTGGCGCAATAATAGTGTGAGTGATATGATTTAACCAAGTTGGATAGAAGGCTTCGAGTGATTGGGGAAAGATGTACTCGCGGCCGGCAACAAACCAGATGGTCCAAAAGCTAGAAACAACCAACATGCCAACGGGAAAGGCAAAGGTTGTGAAGAAGAAGTCCCTAGGTCTTCTAAGTTTTGGTACAAAGTGACAGGCAACACATAGTGAGTAGGTGACGAATTGCATAACCAAACAATTGAAGGTTAAAAATCTCCACCTGCCATAGATTCTCATTGCTGGATTGGTCCTGAGATATAACTGAACCGAGGTGCCTGTCGTATTCGTTTGTGGTTGTTTTTGGTCGAATAGTTTTGATTAGTTAAATGGCTCCATCGTGTCACTTTGTGACTAGAATTTGCTAATTGGTTCAAGTCTTACCTGATACATTTTGCCAACATATGGCCCAACCGTAGGTGGCCGCTGCTGCTCCATGGAAGGCAAATAGGGTTTGCCTTTTCCAAAATGGCACCTTGGCGGGAAAATCCCGCGAGCTTTGCGATCTTGAAATAACTTGCGACATGTTGAGTATTTTAAGTGTTCCGCTTGACGATGATGATAATATTCTGCTTGGGTATTATTAATGGTTGGTCAATTAAATATATGATTTGACATGATATAATTGGTATACTGCTTAATAACAATATTGAATATATTTGTTCGAGACTCAATGTCAACTCTATTTGATTGCATCATCCTGCTCATTAAACTCCACCCACCGGCGACTATTACTAAGCTCCAATCGTTGTCACTGCCTACGTTTCTGTTGACACTGACTAACTTCTGTCTGGCTGATTTGGTTGGAGAGATATACCTGAATGAAAGATATCAATAATCATCCACGAATAACTACAACTACAACCAAAAAACTCTAGTGTCAAATGGGAAGTTGTCTGTATCCCTTGAGGGGATTTTCTATTTGCTTTCTATTTTCTTTTCCGCCGAAGCTTGTGCCGCGCAGAACGAATCCGCTTCAACTCTGGCCATTTGTGAGCATGAAACTAAAGCCACAACCATGCCCGAGCTTCCCATGAAAATGAGCTTCATGTGGTAATTGCGCAATGGGAAGCCATAGACTTTGTTAGTTGGCTAACTTCACATTGAAACTTACGAGCTAATTTTCATGGGCTCTTTTGTACACTTGCACACTTCGGTGGTTGCTTGCTACCTTTTGCACTTCTTGAGGAGCTAACGCAACCACTACCTGTGCATTCCGTGAGAAACTCCATCATCACTTCGGTTAAATCAAGTTGGTTGGATGTGCCGATGCAACACACTACATCTCGGCTCACTAATTCCACCGGCATTCAACGTTTGCTCATGATGATCATACAAATCGACAGGTGCCAGGAGTTTACCTATCTGCTTATTCTCTTCTCTGCCTCCATCACCATATAATGTGCAAATAAATCATAGTCTATGAGGAAGAATGAGCGAGAGAAAGAGGATTTCTCGTTGAGTTCGCAAATTACATATTGCAATGCAGCAGAGGCGGTCGTCTGATACTTTGAGCAACCATCTTTGCAGTAAAAAGCTTTCCTGTTGTTGATGGGTAGAAATCCCGGATCTATCTAAATCATGAGATCCCAATCTAGTTTACATTGATTACAATGGCTCGCCTCAAGCTACCCTCCTGCATCATATTGGACATTGAGGGAACCACAACTTCGCTTAGATTTATCAAAGACACCCTATTCCCTTATATAAAGGCAAATCTATCCAGGTATCTAAGGGACAGGTGGCACTCGGACGAGGTCGTTGCAACACTTGCCCGGCTTATACGCCAAGAGGAGCGAGATCTTAGGGATGGATTAAGGCCACCAAAGATTTGGAAACAAACCGAGACCACCGACTTTCATCGAGTTGTCGACTCGCTTGTCAACAATGTCGTCTGGCAAATGGATAAGAAGAGACACAATACTGCATTAAAGCAATTACAAATTTTAGTTTGGGTTTATGGGTATGAAAACAACGAGTTAAAGGGTCATGTCTATGAGGATGTTGCCCATGCTTTTAGAAGGTGGCGAAGTATGGGTATTAGATTGTTTGTATACTCGACTGGAATGGCAGTGGCCCAGCAGCTACTATTCAGTAACTCGACTCAAGGGAATCTCTTGAATTTGATTGAAAATTATTTCGATCTCCTGATCGGACCCAAGACAAGTCCGGCTAGTTTTAAAAAAATTGCAAACTATTACCTAAACACATCAACCAATCACTGCCTTTTCATCTCTGACACTCCCGACGAGGCGAGGGCGGCCAGGGACGCAGGGTGTCAGGTGGTCCTGGTTCAAAGGCCTGATAATAAGAGAATAACCGGCAGCCAGGCGGGAGATTTCCCAATAGTGAGCTCCCTAAATCAGATAGAGTTTAATTGATTTAAAATTGCCAATTGTGGAATGAAAATAAAAACCCATGGCTATAGAGACTAGTTTTACCCCTTCACCTTTATTGTTTCCCACCAATGTGTGATTATCATCTTGTCAACCTGTCTCTCTTTTGCGCCGCACTGTAGGTGCGGTTGGATGCTGTCATACATGTACATGTAATGTGTCATCAAATCCCGCGTGCCGCTACGTGCAAAACTGCACTCGAATCAACCAGGCTGACCAGCACCGAGTTTCTTCGCGACTCATCGGTTCGGGCGAAGACACTTGAGAAATATAAACAACTTGACATAGTTTAAGATGCATTTTTAACTTGGACCTCTATTAATTAGTTTGATATTTACATCGATCTTGTAACTCAGGGTCGACAACACTTGTAACATAAATAAATTTTATATATTGTGCAACAAATAATAATTAACAAACAACAGATTGCCATGCCTGTGCCTAGGTTTCAGCCTGTCAAGAAGAAGCTCAAGATTATGAGCGCAACATTCGAGGATCTCGATGATTATTGTCTATCCAAGATCATCGGTCATGCATTGGCCCAGTCTTGTTTAAAGGATGATGAGGCAAGAACATATAAAGACAATAGGATGACGGAGCAAAATTTGAGTTTAGTTTGTAAGAAGTGGTATTTCATAACGCAAACTCTCATTGGCACCTATGGTGTTCACAATATCAACTTGGATTGGATATTCAAGCGAACGGGTGCAATGAAAGTGAGCACTGGAGCAGGCAACAAAATCAAACCCATGACTTTTGGTACCGAAAGGAAACCAGCTTTAATTCAACGAAACTTTGGATCTAATCGGCAAGTTGTGTCGAAATTGCCTCTTGGGGCCAAATCGCAACAGGTGCCACAAGTCAAGCAACCTGTTGATGTTCATAGCCTAAGGTTGTTCAGAACAATCCAACCCAAATTACTTAAATATAAGCATATCATATTCGAGGGAACTTTACATGTAGTCGAGTATATGAAGCTGATGGTCGCTTTGGACTCGGCGCGAACCGAAAGACTTGAATTGAAGATCAAGATTGAGAATCCAAAGTCACTAGCAAGCGATTTCACACTTATTCCAGATCATATGCCTTATTTGGAAGAGCTAACACTCCATTGGTCGAGTGGAACGTCAGAGACAAACTCAAACGGCTTGCAATGGATTATTTATGATCTGGCTACTTGTTTGAGGAAGCTAAAGATCTACTTGGAAGATGACAATAATTCAGATAACAACCCAAACAATGGCAATTTTGTCAGACTACCACCACTAGGCGGCGGCACGACTGCCACCAAAACAACCGAACCAATATCGATAGAGCAAATAGCAAATAATTTTATCAACTCTACAAGCTCTGCCTTGCAGCAACAAGCACTGGAATCTAAATCACACAACCACTTATATGCACTAACATTTAATCGAACGTCAGGTGGTGGAAGTCAGAATTGCAAATATACTAGCCTGTTGCGCAATGTCCTAGTGCGAGAAGCTACCATCGACCAGGTAAATACAAATGATAATGCACTAATTGAGCATATGATCAAGTCTCAGGATCGAGTTAGCACTAGACGCATTTTGAAGGGTCTAAGATTCTTGACTCCAATTAAGAATTTAGATTTGCTTGCCCAACTACTCAGGTCTAAATCGCTTGGCACGGATAGGTTATCGATTAAAATAGACACAATTGACCACATAGAAGAGGTTCGCTTGCACATGGAAAACTTCAAGTCTAATCGGCACGAGTCATCGTCGAGTCAGATTAGCTTGTACATGAAGGACCAGAAATTTCCCGATTGCGAGGAGAAGATTAGGAGTTTAGTTTCCCTGAGTAGATTGGCCGATGTTGTGGTTTATATCAGTGCCCAGCAAAGGATTAGCATCGACTGTTGCCATCTAATGTGGTCCGTCGGGAGGCATCTCCAAGCGGCCGACTCGCCGCCAGGTAGGTGTTTGTTCAAAATAACCCTTTACCCTCAGCAAAATTTTCAAGCCCCCGGAACGGCAACATTGTTGAACGCTAAAAATGGCAACTCAAATTCTATATGTGAAATCACAATTCCATTTGGGAAGAGTTTACATTACAAATTGAATACAAATCGCGAGGATCTAGCGAGACATCGAGAGATTTGCAAGTCGTTGAAAAAGGATTGCTACAATCAGTTTGTGAAGTCAGTTCGCGATCAGCTGACTCCTTGAGTTTGTTTCCACCATAAGAACAACCATCTTGTTGTAATCATAAAATTTTATATGCTCTCTCAATCTCTCATGAATCCCTCAAAGCACCACAGCGAGTCCATTAAACCGACGCAATACATTATCATTGTCATTATCAATCAGTGAGAGAGTTTATTGTTTCTAATGATCAATTCATGCTAAAAATTATGAGCTAAAAACTTCATCAATAAACAACTCAGATGAATAGCAGCCGCTAATCGACGTGATGCTTCCGTTTGCTCTTTTGACTCGCCGATCTGGTCAAACGCTTGTTGTCGCCCCTCGACTTGCCACCTGTTGACTTTTGTTGCTTTCGACTGTCGCCGATGCTAAGGATGGGCTCGCCGTAGCGTCCATAGAGGGCTCGTGCAAACAGGTGGCCGAGCAGGGGACCGAGCCAAAAGACTACAGCGTGTTGGTAGAACTCGATTCCTTTGCATCCGTACTCCAAGCTGGACGCTAGGATTGGATTGAAGTATCCACCTGACAACTCGAGAGCCAGAACAACCAATAGAGTTCCCGAGAATGAGGTTGATACACTTAGTAAACGCTGACTGATCCAATTGTTCTCATGTAACTTGTGTCCAAGTAATTCAATCAGTCGGCAGATTAAACAGCAACCAAATTCAATAAGAAAACCCTCAATAGTTGAGATGGTCAATGCAGATTTACAATTGTCAACCATCAAATACTCCTGATGCTCATTTAATAATTGGTATTTCCAATAGAAGCTGGCTAGCCGCCACGCTGCTGGCATTGCCAGCGATTGACCAATAAATCTGGCGTAGGCGTCGCCTTGTTTCAGCATTCTATTCCCCTGGACTAGCATTAAATCTTCAAATAGATAACACGGAGTGGTGTGGGCATCGCCAAAGGAGTCAATCCACAGGTAGGACAGTAGAAATAAACTCGCGCCATAAGCCCAAGATCCGTGTCTCTCGTAGACGACATTGAGTTCGGCGCAATCGGCGCATAGCTCACATGTTGATAGAAGCTCGTCGCTGAATAACTTGATTAGCTTTCCTTTGGTTGATGATTCGATTCTTGTTGTGTCATTACTACCACCAACTTGATAATCTTTAACCAACTGGGAGTTAGATAAGAAATAGTCGAGAATTGAGTAGCAAAGTGAGCGTAACAACTTGAAGAGGATAAAATTTAGCGTTACAATTGCATACGGAATAATATGCAACATGAATGTCGCTAGAGTAGATGAGTTCGAGTGAAGGTTAAAAAATTGCGGTGGTACCAGAGCTTGGAATAGGGAATCCATTTTGTCGATATAATGTAACAACAAAACTAATAATATATGATATATATTATATAAGCATAAGCACAGAGGGTCATTCTACATTGTGGACATAATCTTACGTAAGACGGGCGCCCATCTTACCATCATCACCATAAAGACGAGAAGTCGGTGAACTTGAACGCACGCCGCTGGCGAGATTTTCTTGGCAAGACGCCAGAGAGAAAGTTTTTGGGGCCTCCTTCGGCGCGGTCTAACACAATGGACTATTCAAGAGTAGGATTTACAGAGGGCGCAGCGCAATTTGAGGTACAAACGCTAGACTTGGATTGAGTTTCACTAGTTTTCCCTACTAAATAATGCGGCAACTAACATGAACCTGGAAGCCAACAAGGTGTTCAAAATTTCAACGCAAAAGCGAGGAATATCAAGAGCTTCACGTCGCATCACATTGAATCCTCTGGTATCGTAGGGTTGGCTTGACAGTATGTGTGAGTGAGTGAGTGAGTGAGAGAGAGAGAGAGAGAGAGAGAGAGAGAGAGAGAGAGAGAGAGAGAGAGTA